>MASP02000334.1:0-107849 GCA_001693025.2 Colletotrichum lindemuthianum
TCCCCCTCCTCCACCTCCTCCTCCTCCCCCTCCTCCACCTCCTCCACCACCACCACCACCACCGCCGCCGCCACCACCGCCGCCACCGCCGCCGAAAGACGCCTCCTCGGGCGCGCAGACCGCCGTCCTCAAACCAGACGACGAGGGCGTACTCCTCTCCGCCAAGAACTCCGTCTTCAAGTCCCCGAACGGCCGGCACGAACTCACGTTACAACCGACGGGCGACCTCGTGCTCTCGCGCGTTGACGCGGACGGGAAGAGCAAACCTCTGTGGTGGACGAGCACGGGCGACAGGCATAACGGCGGACGCAGCGTCACGGTGGAAACTGCCAAAGACGGGCACGTGAGGATCGCGGTCAACGCCGTGCTGGAGAACAATTGGCGCGTCGTATGGCACAGCGACTTCGAGCCGGCCTGCAAGGGGGGATCGACACCCGTCCGCCGCGAGGTTGCGGACAAGAGGGCAGACGGTCCGGCCGGGCAGTTGCAGCTTTCCAACGAGGGACGCTTGTCCATCAACGGCGTGTGCGATTTATACGTCCCCGCTGCTCAGAAGGCCAAGGAGCGCAGCTTGGCCGTGATTGTGGCGGGTATGTATCGCACAAACCACGTGACCTGCAAATCGCACATGGAGAAGTTGATCAATGACAACCCGGCTTTCACGAGGATTGACGTGTTTGCGTTTGTCCTGTTTGAACCGGCCGACGGGGATGTTCATAAGCGGACCAAGGAGTCCATCGAGGCGGATCTCAGCGGTTGCTACGGATCGCACCTGCGGTCTGTGGACGTCATGCCTGTTGCGCAGGAAGAGGAGGAGTTTCCGGGGCATATGTGGGCGCCGTGCGGGGAGCACGTCAAGAGGTTGAACAATCAGCTGAAAACGGTCAAGTTGGCGGCGGTGAAGTGGTGGGCGTGGAGCATCGCGAATGGGATGGAGCACACCACCGTCTTGAGGATCAGGCCGGATACGAAGTTCCACGCGAGGCCGGAATTCATGGGGGTGGAGGAGCTGGGTGATGGACTAGTGTTGCCGCACCCCAAGGGCGAGCATTACTTTTACTGCGCGAGGATGAGGGGGAACATTGGTGTTGGTGAGTTTGACACACTTCCATGGGGCTTTGGTGAACGAGGCTAATGTGGTGATGGTTTAGGACCGACGGACCAGATCGCCTACGGCACGCCGGCGGCCATGCAACACTGGCTGTACATGTACGACCGCTTCGCGCAGATGGTGGACCTCGCGGCGAACCCGTCGCGGCCCGCGATGAGAGACTTCTCTGGGTGCGAGACGTTGCCGACGGGACCTCTGCCGGGAGACTGCGAGGTTTCGGCGCCGTGCTCGATTGAGTGTCTCGTGGCGTGGTATCTGGATGCCCGCGGGGTGGACTTCAGGATCGAGTGGGGATGGGAGCAGAACGTGCTGCGGTGGAAGGATATTGGTATGGTAGGGGTTGATGAGGAGAGGTTGGCGGATCAGACGCATACGGAGGATGATGGTATGAAGTGGGGATGAGCAGAGTATCAGGAGTAGGGTCCAGTGATGTGAGGTGGGAGGAGGCTGTATCTATATATGGGTGTGTGGTGCAAGTTCAGCGCGGTGTTGGTGGTTGGGATTGGCTTACGTTCTTGTATTTGGGCGTTGGGCGGATGACTCGGGAGAGCACGACGTGCGGATAAGAGATTGTACGATTTGCATTCGAGACTCCGGTCCGGTATATGATATTTTTGAAGGTGAAAGACTGCGGTCGTGATGTGTGGTTCGAGGGATGTCTAGTTCTCAGAGGTACAATGAAGTGGAAAAAGTCAAGTCGATGGACGAGGAAGACCAGGTGGAGCTGACATGTCTTGTCTCTGTCCCTCTCCAGCTTTTCAGCTTAGGACATGTCGTTGCGATGGATGGTGATGGAACAAGAAGTCAAGGGGTTCGATTTGCGGAGGAACCACCGTGACAGCAGATTATTCATCGTGTCACTTGAAACGTCGCGATGCGAAAGTGCCATGAAAGAAGAGGCGGTGGCAGAATCAGTAGCCACAGTAATTGGTGGCTGAGTGCCCCGCAGGGAAGTAAGGCGGGTAGCAAGCAGTCTCGTCTTGCATCAAACTCGGCAGGGGAAGTTTAGTCCGGCAGCACTGGGGCAGAAAGGAAGAATTCTTCACTTCACCCGCTCACCCACCTGAAGGATGACGGCGCAAACTTGGCGGCTCAAGCTATTTGTTGCCATATCGAGAACGCAGCCTTCATCTCGCCGCGTCCAGTCACAATAGATGAACGCGGCAAATAGCCTCGATTTGCCTCATTTTCGTTGGAAAGAGGCACAGCCAAAATCAATAAATGCACACATGGCCAGGTCTTGGCATCAATTGTGATGCCAAGAGGTGTCTACTTGTAATGGGTGGGTGGAAGAGAGCGGTACAAGCTAATAAGCGAGAGATGAAGCTGGCCGCCCACGAATAGAACCTTTGTGAATGGCTGCTCCGTAAGCACTTGTCTGGCGGCCTGGATCGCGTGCCACCATAGCCAAGCCAATCTCCCACCGCTCAACGCCCGGGCGACGACGCGCTTTTAACCAAGATGAGCAAGACGCGGTTGGTGACGGAAGAAACGACCTATGCCAAGCGTTCCCTGTCGCTGGGCTCCGCGGCGTTTGTGCAAAAGCCAAAAGCTTGTCGGGTTTTGATGTCTCGGGCCATGTGCTTCTGGCGCTGTGGTTTCTGACTGCACTAACAAAGACGTCGGGTGTTGGGCGGATGAGGAGCGTTCGTGAGGGCTGGGTTCTTCATGACCCTCGCAGGTTCAGGAGGACTTGCCTTGCGTGGTTTTCGTGTCCGGGCTGCCAGTGCCTGGGATCCCTAACCCAGTGCAAATCCCTCCACATGTGAAGTCTCCGATGTGGGAATCGTGGCCATCGCGGTGGGTTCGCCTGACGTGCTAAAGAGTACCTTACATGCCTTCCACCGCTAACAGGTGCACGAACAGCGTTGGATCGGTCTCGGGATCTTGGTTCTATCGAAGCGAGCAGCAAGTCGCCAACGACGCATTCATTCTAAGCTCACTTTTACACGACTGCACAAAAAGACTGCCTTGGTCTCCCCCCTTCTTTAGATCTCTCCACCAACCACACCGTACCTCCCTACCTACCTTACCTAGGCAGGTAGGTAGATACCTTAGCTAGGCTGATGAACACGATGCAGGATTAGGATTGCATTGGCGCCGCTGACAGGCCCCATGGGTGTCCCCTGGGAAGATAGGAGGCACCCAGCGACCCCTATTCCGCCCGTCGCTCAGGGGCCGCTAAGCCTGTTCCTGACCGGCTAACAGCCCGGCCTGTCGTCCCGCGCAGCAGTCAAGGATTCAAGGTGAACGGCTGCCTGGACCGCCCACCGAGGACGCCCTTTACCCTTTTGGGCGTTTGCGCCGACTTCCAACCCAACCTCCAAACTCCATCTCACCATCGACACCCGGCAGCCTGCACACCACCTACCTTAGTCGCCATCGTCACCATCGTCCATCCGCGCCGCACCTGGGCGTCAATGGCTCCAGAGGTGTCCCACCCCGTCGAAGCAGCAGCGGTAGCGTCAGTCTGTAGGGGAAATTGGCCTCCTGCGCCTGCGGCCATGGTTCACGCATAACGATCTGGTCTGGGCTGGTCTGGTCTGCTGCCTTCAAACAATTTTTTCTTCAAACGTCACCCGATGCAGTTAGTCGTCACATCGTCGTTGCGCCCTCGGCGCGGCGGCAAACACTCAAGCAGTCATGTTATGAAATGGGACGCTCCTCGCCTGTCTGACGGTCCGTTTCTCTCTTGCTTCTTCACCCCCATCTCTGTTCCTGTCAAGAAATCAGAGACGACGGCGCGCGTTCTACTCTGCAGACTTTTGTTTGCGTCCTCTCGTTGATCCTAGATCATCACCACACTCTTTCCACGGCCTAGGCCATCTTACAGTCATTTTATCCAACCATTTACGGATATACATCTAATACCTTAATATCACCCTCGTCAAGATGCTCTTCAAGAAGTCTTTCTTGGCCGCCGCCACGGCCGTCTTCCCGGCTCTGGCTGTCCAGGTCCAGGTCCAGACCACAACCACCACCGCAAGTTCTGCTGCCCTGGGCGGCTTGAACCTCTACTGGGGACAATACGGGCCGCCAGATGACAGACTGGCCAACTACTGCGATGCCGCAGGCGTCACGTCCGTCACGCTGTCTTTCGTCACTTACAGCCCCAAGAACAGCGCCGGCTACCCCGGCACGAACTTTGCCGGCCACTGCGGTGGCGAGGTCTTCTACACGAACCCTGCCACGGGCGAGCAGACCAAGCTCATCATGAACTGCGATTACATCAAGACCGACATCAAGCACTGCCAGGCCAAGGGCATCAAGGTCCTCCTGGCTATCGGCGGCTACTGTGATGTCAATGGGCCCTGTTCGTACGATGTCGACAGTGTTGCGCAGGGCCAGGAGTTTGCGGAACTGCTGCACAAGACTTTCGGACGTTACCAGACGGGCTGGACCGGCCCGCGTCCCTTCGATATCGGCGCCGACGACCACGTCGCCGTCGACGGTTTCGACTTTGACTTGGAATTCAAGTATCGTGAGTGACCCCTCTTAAACTCCACTTACATGAGTCTTTCTGACCCGGAGCCAGCCGACCAAACACCCTGGATCAAGATGGTTGAGACCCTCCGCAGCTACGGTGGTTACCACATCTCCGCTGCTCCTCAGTGCCCGACATCCACGACGTACTTCCAACTGAAGGAGCTCATCTACAAGGCTCAGTTCGACTCGCTCTTCATCCAGTTCTACAACAACCCCGGCTGCCAAATCAGCGACACCCCCAATTACGACGAGTGGGAGAACATCCTCTCTGAGACGCAGAAGAGCAAAGACGCCAAGCTCTACATTGGCGTTCTCGCCAGCGCATCTGCTGGGTGGAACGGCTACGTCGCTCCCTCCGTCATCAAGAGCCTCATCTGCAAGATCAAGAACAAGCCTCACTTTGGCGGTGTCTCCGTGTGGGACGCCACTCGTGGCTTGGCGAACCAGATCGACGGTCAGGCCTTCTACGAGGCCGTTGCCGACGCGCTCGTGTACGGCTGCAACCCCATCCCGCCCAAGCCTTCATCTACCAGCGTGTCGAGTGTAAGCTCGACGGCGGTTTCCTCCACCGTTGCTTCGTCATCGGCCGTTTCTTCCACGTCTGCTTCCGATTCCTCCACCATTGCTTCGTCGTCGGCCGTCTCGTCCACGTCTGCTTCCGATTCCTCCACCATTGCTTCGTCGTCGGCCGTTTCGTCTACGTCTGCTTCCGATTCCAGCGCCAGCGCCAGCGTCAGCACGTCACACTCTGCTTCTGAGTCTGCCTCTGAGTCTGTCTCTCACTCCATCACCTTCGCGTCTACTACCAGCGCCAGTGTCAGCGTCAGCACGTCACACTCTGCTTCTGCTTCAGCTTCCGAGTCTGCCTCCGAGTCTGCCTCCGAGTCTGTTCCTCACTCCACCACCTCCGCGTCTACTACCAGCGCCACCGCTTCGGCCACTCAGTCTGCCAGCTCCACCTCGGACACTTGCGATGAGGATGACGGAGATCTTCCCACGGGATCCGTGACTCACTCTCAGTCTGCCTCCGCTTCCGCCACCGGCAGCGCGTCTGACAGTGTCACCCCCTCTGCCACTGCCACTGCCAGCGGCACCGACAAGCCTACGGTTACCTTCACTGGCTCTGCTGATGTCTCCAGCACTGCTTCCGCCTCTGCTAGCGGCACCGACAAGCCTACCGAGACTTTGTCCGACAAGCCCACCGTCACCGGCACTGGCTCTGAGAAGCCTACCGAGACTGTGTCCGACAAGCCCACTGGACACACGACTGACACGCCCACCCTCACCGGCTCCGCCACTGCGTCCTCCTCCATCGCTGAAACGGACGAGCTCACCACCAGCACGGTCTTTACCACCACAACCTACACTGTCACCTCCTGCAAGCCCGAGGTTCCCTGCACCAAGGGTGAAGTGGTCACCGAGACGATCCCGTGGTACACGACCGTCTGCCCCGTCACTGCCATCTCGACTGCTGCCCCCAAGCCCACAACTCCTGCACCCGAGTCGGTCACCAGCACCGTGTACACGACCAACACCTACACTATCGCCTCGTGCCCTCCCAACGTGGTATACTGCCCTGTTGGCCAGGTTACTACGGAGGTCGTTGCGGCTTACACTACGGTATGCCCGTACACCAGCGTCCCCGACAGCGGCAGTAAGCCCTCTGGTGGCGTTCCTCAACCCCCTAAGCCGTCTGGCGACGCACCCCAGCCGCCCAAACCCACCGGCGGCAACGCAGGCGACAAGCCCTCCGGCGACGTTCCCAAGCCGACCGGAGGACAGGGTGATGACAAGCCGTCGGGCGATGTCTCCAAGCCTACTGGACCTATCGGCGGAAACAACCCTTCCGGCGACGTTCCCAAGCCGACCGGAGGACAGGGTGGTGACAGGCCTTCGGGTGATGCTCCGGCTCCGGCTCCTCCCAAGCCGACCGCGACACCGGTCGGCCCTGGAGGCCCTGGCGACGACGAGGACGTCGTAATCTACACGACCCTGACAGTTCCCGTCCCCACAGGGCCCAAGTACAACTCCACGCTCCCCGGCACCGGCTTCACTTACAAGCCCACCTCAACCGGCAGCGTTCCTAGCTACTCCTCCGCCGCCCCCGTGCCAAGCAAGCCTGTCCAGGCCGGCGCCGGCAAGGTTGGCGCGTTTGGCATTGCTGGGCTCGTTGCAGTTGCCGCATTCCTTTTGTAAAGTGCCCATGCCTGCGTTGAGGATCCGGCTGCAAACAAGGCCGCTGTATGACTTGATTCTGCAATATACTTCATGTAATACTTAGGGACACGTAGAAGTGGCATCTGCCTAGTTTTGGTGTTGATATTGTGTTGACGCACTTGGCGACGAGCCTCGGGTACCCAGCTCCCTGATAGGACTCTGACTTGAATACTACAACAAACTTGCTCATCTGATTTCTGAGAAGGTGCTATGAAGCAATGCCCAGATGCATGGACTCCGACTTTGATTTCCGGAGTGTCTGCGAGTACGACGTAACCGTCATCTCAGCTGTCACACCGGCCAAGCCCGGTAAACAGTCAATACCAAACGGCCAAATTGGTCGCAGGCACGCAGGCCATGGTGACACGCGCTCTCTGGACCACCAAACGAACGCCATGCCCAAGTGCGACGTTGTGTGGGCGATCGGGGACACGATTATTCCTTATCGGGACGCACGACAATGAACTGGTGTGGCTCAAACCAGGGCCGAAGGACGCCACAAGGCACAGCCAATCCGTTTCCACGGAAGCATCAGTGGGCCGTGATGATTGGCTGAGCCTGGATTTGTCGGCCGTGGTTTCGTCACCCCACCCGCATCCACGGACGTCATTTTCTGTACTTGCTGCAAGGAAGGAGGGAGAAAGAGGGGCCTGCCTTAGTGCGCTGAGATTAGGCACTTGGGCACCTCGCGCGTGCTGGTGACTGCTGGTGATGTATTCCGTGATCCTACAGAATATGGCTCAGGCGACTGGCATTAGCCCAAGGCAAGGAGGCAAGTTCAGTTAAGGTACCTGCTATTATAGACAAACTTCAAAGGACCACAGATACGGAATACGATTTTTCCTTGCCGTATGTCGGATGAGGTGCACCTAGGTAATACTGGGCAAGTATCAACGAAGGTTACCTTAATGCACCTGTAGTGTAGCGACTTCGCTGCGCGGGTTGTTTTTAGCGTGTCGATATCCCGCTGCTTGGTTTGAGATTTCAGCTTGACCGGCCCTTAAGCCTTAAGGTACTCAAGACAAGGAAGTATACACAATGCGGCTGGCTATGAGGCGAAAACACACACACACCTGCATTCTTTTTCCTTCTAATAGTCTCGTTCTCGCTGTCGTGCTGCTGTCGAAACTTGGCAGCTGCAACCAATTGCTTACTCGACCATACGGACATCACAACAACCTCGCATCCGTCGCCAGTCGCCTACCCACCTTCCTATAGCGACTTGAGACGGCGAAGAAATCATTTCCGTCTCTGCATCAGGTCTTTCGCCTCTCGGACGAGCATCCAATTGTTCCAGACCAGACCAGTGCAGCTTCATTTATCCGCTGCCTTCTTTCAACATCCCCTCCATCTCATCCATCACCCTCCATACGGTACCCTCCCCCTCCCTGTTACCAGGCCCTTGACGCCCATTATCGTCCCTTCGCTCATCTGGCTTGTCGCCCACAGGGCCACTCCTCATCCATCCTCCAACCCACCTACCCCCCCATCTTTTCTCCCTTCTCCCGTCCAACCGCCCTCTCCTTGACCTATTAGCAGGTCCGAGTCCCCCGTTATTGGAACCGAGCATAACCTACACTTAGGTCCTTGTTCATCTGCTGCTCCATCCGTGTTCACGGGCAAACTTACATATAAACTCACGCACTATCTTACGACGGGGTGGGGAGCCCACTCTCACTGGTCTGGCCCGCAACTGACTGCTGTCCCGTGGAGCTTGGCTTAAGCGGCTTTGCTTCTCTCGTCCATCAAAATGTCGGACGCAGGCGATAGGTAAGTGACATTCCATTCCCAACAACCATCTCTGCATTCGTCGGCTCCCACACTGCAGCCGTCTGCTGCGTTCCAAGCCTTTTGCAGCCCTCGTTGTGCCGACTCGACCTTGGCAAACCAGACAGACAGCTAACCCTCTCCTGAAATCCAGCACCCACAAGCGGTCAAAGTCGGCTGCAGCCCTCTCTCTCCTCCGAAGGAACCACTCACGCGGCGACGAAGATCCTTCCAACTCGGACGACGGTGCGCCGCTGACGTCGCCCGCCTCCGCAGCGACTCCCCAAACAAATATCTCCATGGCTCAAAACATCACTCGCGCCGGCCCTGCGTCGAGGCTTTCAACAACCTCCCCGTCCATGGGCCGCTCCCCATCCCACGGTAGCCCTCCCACCGCAATAACCTCCAAGATGAGCTCTGTTGGCAGCGACAAGGGCGTCTCCCTCGAGCAGTCGGTTCGCAAGTTCCGCATCGTCGAGGCCTTGCGCAGCGGCGACACTGCCTCCATTTCGAAAGCTATTCGCGACACCGCAGAGGGCGGTCCGAGAACAAGCATCTCTTCCATCAACACCTTGAGCGGCACCAGTCTCGATGACACCACCGTCCTCCACCTCGCGATCCAGTGCGCCGAGCTCCAGGTTGTCGAATACGTCCTTTCCGACGGTGCGGGCGCCCTCGACATCAACGCGAGAGACAAGGATGGCAACACCCCGCTGCACATCGCCGCCCAGCAGGGTCGGACCCAGGTCGTCAAGCTGCTGCTCGAACAAGAAGAGATCAACGACGCCGTCGCCAACTTCCAGGGCCGCCTGCCCATCGACTTGGCTCGAAACCCCGACATCTTCCAGCAGCTGCAGCTTTCGCGCTCACTATTCGCCGAGAACAAGGTGCGACAGATCCAGGGCCTGATTGCGCAGAACGACTACAAGGCTTTAGAGACGGTGCTGGAGGAGCCCCGCCTCAAGCAGATCCTCGACATCAACAGCTCCGAGTTTGCGACGGAGCCTACGACCGTCCAAGCCGGTGGCACTCTGCTTCACGAAGCTGCGCGCAAGAAGAACACCCAGCTTATACAGGTTCTTCTCCTGCACGGTGCCGACCCCTTCCGCAGAGACCGCAAGGGGAAGCTCCCGCAAGACGTCACGAAGGACGACGTCACACGGGCAATGCTCAAGCGCTCGCCCGCCGCCGTCGCGGCTCAGAGAGGCATCCAGGAGAAAGCTGTTCTCGGCCAGGCGGCGTCTCAGGGCGCTGGAGCCGCGGCTACTGGAGACCCGGTCGCCGGGCGCGAGGCTCGCGAG
Organism: Colletotrichum lindemuthianum; assembly: GCA_001693025.2. NCBI lineage: Eukaryota > Fungi > Ascomycota > Sordariomycetes > Glomerellales > Glomerellaceae > Colletotrichum > Colletotrichum lindemuthianum. Next base: position 9,883 of record MASP02000334.1, read on the forward strand.
ATGAAGGGATACCTGAAGAAGTGGACCAACTACCGCAAGGGATACCAGCTTCGTTGGTTCGTCCTCGAAGACGGTGTTCTCAGCTACTACAAGCACCAAGATGACGCCGGCTCCGCCTGCCGCGGTGCCATTAATACCCGCATTGCAAAGCTGCACATGAGCGCCGACGAAAAAACCAAATTCGAGATTATCGGAAAATCATCCGTCAAGTATACGCTAAAGGCCAACCACGAGGTGGAGGCCAAGCGCTGGTTCTGGGCACTTAACAACTCCATCCAGTGGACAAAGGATCAGGCCAAGGAAGAAGAGCGCCAGAAAGCCCGCGGTGCTGAGCTCCTGAGACAAGCAAAGGCCGAACAGGCCGGCAAGGCGCCCGACCTCTCCGTCAACGAGGCTGCTCCTAGCGAGAATGCGAGCGTGGCCGACACGAGAAGAAGCAGTGTGCAGATCCCGAGATCAATGTCGCACGGGAAGATGTCGGTGCCCAAAAGCGATTTTGCTGGCGCCAGCACCATCGCCAGCAATGATGACGACTTTGCCGACGCCGCCACGGACGCAGGCTTCTCGAGAGCCGCCGGCCATCACGATCCGGATGACGATGACGATGACTTTGAGGACGTCAGCAGTCGCGAGGAGCCCTCTGTCAACAAGGACGCCTTCAACATTACGGCTCAGTCAGCCAAGCTGCAGCTTGACACCCTCTCCGCGGTCAATGCTGCCATGCTCTCCGAAGCCACCAAGAGCCCCACCACCACAGTCTCCGATCCCAAGGTGAACCAGGCGCTCGCCACTTACGACGCTGCCATCAGGAGTCTGACCGGGCTTATTGGCGACTTGATGCGCATTTCCAAGGATCGCGATGCCTACTGGCAGTACCGGTTGGAACGCGAGACCGACATGCGCCGCATGTGGGAGGAGAGCATGGCCAAGGTTGCCAAGGAGCAAGAGATCCTCGAGGAACGCGTCGACCAAGCTGAGCAGAAGCGCAAGGCTGCCAAGCGTGCCCTTCGTGAGGTTATGAACGAGACGCCAGCTAGCCAGAACGCAGAGAGCCCCAAGGTTGACGGTACTGCTACACTTGAGGCAGCTGTTGGGACTGATGATGATGATCTGGAGTTGACTCCGAGGTCCCCACCGAGGAGAAAGACGCTGAACAAGATCGACATCTCCGACTCTGAATCTGAGGATGAGGATGAGTTCTTCGATGCAGTTGATGCGGGTGAGGTTGAGGTTAGTGAGCTGCCTCCTACTGATGCTGCCACCTCTGCCACCCCACAGCAGGAGAAGGATCAGCAGCTGGTAGTCTCTGGCGCTCTGGACATTACTCCGTCATTCAACGGCTATGAGAATGGCATCCGCACAAAACTGAAGATGGATGCGGACGACCGTCCCAAGATTTCACTATGGGTATGTTTCATGTGCTGAAGTGCTTCAATGACATGGCTAACACATCACAGGGCATTCTCAAGTCCATGATTGGCAAGGACATGACAAAGATGACTCTGCCTGTTTCTTTCAATGAGCCCACTTCCCTGCTGTACCGTGCTGGTGAGGACATGGAGTATGCGGACTTGCTGGACCTGGCTGCCGAGCGGACAGACTCCATTGAGCGCATGCTCTATGTGGCAGCATTTGCGGCCAGTGAATATGCCTCTACCATTGGCCGTGTCGCAAAGCCTTTCAACCCTCTTCTTGGAGAGACGTTTGAGTATGTCCGCCCTGACAAGAACTACCGCTTCTTCATTGAGCAAGTCAGCCATCACCCTCCCGTTGGTGCTGCCTGGGCCGAGTCCCCTAAATGGACCTACTACGGCGAGTCGGCTGTCAAGTCCAAGTTCTACGGCAAGTCCTTTGACGTCAACCCCTTGGGAACATGGTTTTTGAAGCTCCGGCCAACAGCTGGAGGCAAGGAGGAGATCTACACATGGAAGAAGGTTACATCATCCGTCATTGGTATCATTACTGGTAACCCCACCGTCGACAACTACGGCCCCATGGAGGTCAAGAACTGGACCACCGGCGAGGTCTGCCAGGTGGAGTTCCAGGCACGCGGTTGGAAGGCGTCCAGCGCGTACAAGGTGGCCGGCAAGGTGCTCGACGCCGATGGCAGGGTGCGATACAGTTTGGGTGGTAGATGGAACTCGAAGCTGTACGCCCGCCTGACGCCCGGCTACGAGGCCAACGTCGAGGACCCGGGCGATTCTGCTTCCATCCACAAGGGCAGCATTACGGACCCCAACCGCGCGTTCCTCATCTGGCAGGCGAACCCCCGTCCTCCCGGAATCCCCTTCAACCTCACACCCTTCGTCCTCACCTTCAACCACATTGACGACAAGCTCCGGCCGTGGATTGCGCCGACCGACTCGCGCCTGCGCCCAGATCAACGTGCCATGGAGGACGGCGAGTACGACTTCGCGGCCGAGGAGAAGAACCGTCTCGAGGAGGCGCAGCGTGCGCGCAGAAAGCAACGCGAGGAGATGGGAATCGACTTCAAGCCGGCGTGGTTTGAGAAGACGACATGCGAAATCACGGGCGAGTCGTACTGGAGATTCAACGGAAAGTACTGGCAGCAGAGAGAGAAGGCGGGTCCTGAGGGAGACGCAAAGGCGTGGGAGGGCTTGGAGCCCATCTACGAGAACGCGCACTAGGAGGCGATCGCGGAGAGAGCTCCGAAGCAGGGGCCGAAGCCCGAGGTGGAGAGGAAGATGAGTTTGAAGCTTCGGGAGGGACCCAAGGGCTTCCGATGGACCGTCACTGGCAGACAGTCCATCTAGACGCTTTTAGAGGATGAAGTGGATGGACGGCGCGAAGAGGAGATCCGGAAGGTTTTTTGGGGTGTTCAATAGTGTACCGTGGATAGTCTTCAAACAAGCAATCGCTCGCATCGGCAATAATACCAGAAGTTCATAGCCATCGTCTCCAAGTTGGTAAACGATTGTGAAATGCATGTGTCGTCCTATGTGACGTGCAGCATACACGGGATAGGTTGTAGACGGCATGTCGACCCAATCTCTACAAACAAAGGTGCCTTTCTGCCAAGAAGCTTGTGATGCCGTCGGGACTCGGTGCATGACGAGAAGTCGAAATTAAATGATTACACAGATGCCCGAAAGGACACCGAATCCCGGTGTGGAGTACGTACTCCAGGCACTGTGATTGTGTGGGTACCTATCCCATTACGAGGTGAGGCAAGGTGAGGGATCCCTGCCGTGCCGGGCAGTGACAAGTCTTCCCCACCCCACCCTGGACCTCGGCAGTTTCCTCAACCGTCACACTGCGGTGCGACGTACATAATTCAAGGGGCCTGCATTGTGTCCCCAGCTCCTGTTCCAACCTCGTGGGAGTGGATATTTCAATCACTCAACTACATTTGCATTTGCCGAGTGCATATCAGAATCGTTGATTCATCTGTCATCTAGAAATCTGCTCGAGACTTGGAGGCTACGACACGATTTCTGGACCTTATTGAGACGCGACGCGAGTTGGAGAGTTTGTTGAGATCTGCAATTCATCCAAAGGCGTAGACCGAACATCACAGACGACATGGCAGCTGGACGATCAACCATCATGCGGCCTCCGCCGGAGGACCCGAACAAGAGCCCGATCGAAAACGTCCTCGAGGTGACGGAACTGGGCGTCCTCGGTCCGGTAAGGTCGACCTCGGCCGATCCCGTAACCTGAACCAAATAAAACTGACGACACGTTCCAGGACATCTTCACCAACACCCGGCAACCATGGCACCCGCCCGGCGCGCGAGGTATTTTCGGCGGCGCCGTGATTGCGCAGTGCCTCGCCTCGGCGCAAAAAACGGTACCCAACGATTTCTTCGTGCACTCGTGCCACTGTTACTTCCTCCTGGCCGGGTCGTCGGAGATTCCCATCTTGTTTCATGTCGAACGCATCCGCGACGGGCGGTCTTTCGCCACGCGTACTGTGCAAGCGCGTCAGCGCGGCCGGTGCATCTTTACGACGACGGTGTCGTTTGTCAAGGAGGGTAGCGGCGGGGAGAAACAGGTGCGTCACGCGGCGCCGCTGCCGCAGGGGGTGAGGCCGCCGCCAGCTGATTGGAAGGGCGAGCCGGAATGGAGCACGCACTCGCCGTTCCAGACGTACCGCATCCAAATCGTGGGTGGGGAGGACGCGGAGCCGCATGAACTGAAATCGCGGAACTGGGTTCGTGCGAGGGGACGGATGAGCGTTTCGGGCGGACATCAGGCGCACTTGAACGCGCTGGCGTACATGTCGGATAGTTACTTCATCGGCACCGTGGGCAGGATACACAAGTTGTGGCGGTTCCCGTTCAAGCCCGAGGAGTTCGACGAGCTCCCGCCTGATCTGAAGGAGCAAGTTGAGCGGCTCAACGAGTTTGAGGGCAATTCTGGGACGGGAATTGAGTACTGGAAGACGAGGCCGCATTTAGGCATGATGGTGAGCCTAGACCACTCGATTTACTTCCACGAGCCCAGGAGGGTCAGGGCGGACGAGTGGATGTTTACTGAGATGGAGAGTCCGTGGAGCGGGGAGGGAAGAGGCGTGGTTTTGCAAAAGATATTTGCGTCGGACGGAACGCTTCTGGCGACTTGTGTGCAGGAGGTGAGTATCTTTCCTCCTGGAGAGTTTGGGAGAGTTTGGGGGGATAGTGCTGACGTGAACAGGGTGTTGTGAGGTTGAAGCAGGAGGAGGATGCGGACAAGGATGAGCCAAAGTCGAAGTTGTAGGAGTGGCGAGACGGTCGAGGATGGGTGATTTGGGTCTGACACGATGCTTGTACTTGTAAATAAATAGGACCCGCATACGTGCTGAACGGAGGTTGATCTGAGATTATGTGAGGCTATAGGTACGGCTCGAAGCTATTGGCCAAAAATGACGGGATAGATATGCCAGGTCGCGTTGCCATGTGGGCTTTATTTCTATACAGCCCTTGGGAGAGGCTGTGGTTGGGGCTAATAAGACCTCGCTGTCACATAAGCCGTAGCAGCCGCGTGAACCATCGCCATTGCTTATGATCTAGGCGACCTGTGCTCGTGCACCATATTTTACTTGGCAATAGGGATGGATGGTTTCTCTCAATACTTCGTAGTGCGGAATGCATCGGTGACAGCGGAGTGTGATGGACGATGCGGTAGCTTCGCTCAAGGATGCGAGGCTCAGTGTCAGGCATAGGAGTTGCCCGTTTGATATTGACGGGAACAATACTCGGTAATGCGCTGGTGATTGTTCCGCCTGGCTGGGTCCACTGCCTCCAGCAGCCTTGGATAGCTCAAGTGTAGATCCTGTTCATGCATGTGGCAAACGACAAGCCGCGAGGGATTCCCAAAGATGCAGTCGAACTTGGTGAAGTCCGATGATCTGTAAGAGTGCGAATTAGGGCCTCCAGCAGATGGGGTCAGAGGAGATTCGGCTCGATACGGGGCTGCTTCTGAAGGCATGTTGAAGAAGCGAAGTCTCACCAGGGTCCTCGAAGGGAAGGGAAGTCATTGTGTTGCGGCGGCTGATTTGTATCGCCGGCCAAATTACGACAATGTTGTTGTAGCTAGCATGAGAATGGCTTGGTTGAGTATTGGCATTTGTGACGAACGCTCGGCCTGAAGAGGGATGTCTTTTGGCTCCGATTTGAGGTTCTATCTGTTCGAAACGGAGACGTGGTGGTCACGACGGCTCTGAGTGAAATCAGAGAACCAGTGTCGGTTTCAAAGAGAAAAGATTTTGTTACAAATGTTTCTGAAGAAATTGAATGGCTGCTCCACCATGCGTTGATGTCAATGGGTCGCTCGGGTCTGGATGACAATGTTGGCGGTGGCAACTACAGTCCTCGATTCGACCTACAACGATGCCGGACGCACAAGTACACTGCCCGAGTTGAGGGGCATGCGAGCGATCGAATGGAGAAGCGGAAACACCAGTGGCGGTGCCGACGAAACAGAATTCCAGCCGCGAAGATTTGCATCATGTCTGCTGAGAAATCTCTCCTAGGAGATGCGATTGGGACCTGATCTCGTTTGTGTCTCTGCCGCGTGTTGCTGCTGCTCGGGCTCACGTAGATCGCATAGGGGGAGATGGTTCGTCCCATCACCGCTCATGCCCAACCAGTGGGAACCTTGGCAAAGTATAATCCCAACGCCCAGAACGAAGCAGAAGCTCGTTGAAACTACAATCTTTGAGCTTTTGGTCACGATACAGCCCATTATCCCTCGCCTTTGCGCTTCTCCTTTCCTCGGGACATCTCTCGGAGCTCCTTGTGTAGTCAACTAGCAAGAGTTTGTAACAGTTATAACGGGCGCTTGGTTTAGTGGTATAATTCTCGCTTAGCATGTGAGCGGTCCTGGGTTCGATTCCCAGAGTGTCCATTACCTTTTGGTCTTTTTGACTATCTCGACTCTTCAAATTATCTTCTTACTACTCCATAGATACTAGAACTTTACAGTTATACTTTATTTACTTATGCTCTCAGCCTGGTATCTATGAGAGTTAGTAATAGTATGATTCCCAACCTGAGAAACAAGCTATATGAGTATTCTGCTACATGCAAGATGTCACATACGACCATACCTACCGGAGAACTCGGGATCCCGTCCGCTCTCCCATAGATAAGCCAGTAAGGGCCGGATTAGTAGTTGGGTCGGTGACGACCAGCGAATACCTGGTGTTGTATGTTTTTTGTACGTGGATATTGCAGGTCACGAGCTACATAGAACTTGCGACATGTTATCCGACTGCCTCTGACTTTTGGTAACTCTGTGACACTAACCTCGTGCGTCCCCGATGACGATATTCACGGATACATATTATGGTTTTGTTGTTCATTTCGTGGCAGCATAACTACTTGAGCACAACCGCGTGACGGTATTTGGCATCACCTCTTTAAACAGCCAGGCCTCTGGAGCTTTCATGTACCGACCAAGGGAGGATTATCGACGAAATTCAACCTTGGCCGGCCGGTGCCTCAAATGTCGAGTTTGAAATTGACTCCGGCCCATCTTGGAAACTTCCACTGCGTTGCCAGGTTGGTTCGTGTAGCACAGCCGGGATGTCTGTGTCTTTTGACATCACAACACTACATCAGATGTGGGTGCGGTGGCTGACCTTTACTTTCTTCGATGACACCATCAAAACCTGGTGGAAGATGCCATGTGGTCTCGATTTCGAGACGATAGTTTCGCCGAGGCCGTCTTAGGTCACAGGTAAATACAGCCGAGTCTGGGTTTGCAGGACATGGCATCCACGGATGCCCCGACCGGTCTCAAATAAGGCGCTACTGGTGTCATTTCAAGCTAAAGAAACCGTGAGGTTTCGTCAAGTCAGAGGATATGACAACTTCGTCATGCCAATTGTGGTAGGACATGATATAGTTGACGTTGACGTTGACGTTGGTCAAACTGTTTCCGGACCTGCGCACGGAACCATTTCCACGGGTGACCAGCCCCTGTTTTCCATGAGAATTACACCTTCCTCGGCCGTCATCTCTTCTACTGATCTATTCTTAGGGGGGGAGTAAACGCCGGAACCTCGGGAGAAACTTCAACTAGGCAAGGTAAAAAGGTTCTCGGCGCAGTTGCTGGACGGCGCCGACGATGGAAAGACATTCCCCTGAAGCTAGAAAAAGCTGGCCTTTAATGTTACGTTAGGCCGACCTTAAGTTCTGGGGTGGCAGTAGTTGTAAGAATCCCCCAATTTACATGCGCAGGATCTCAAACGAGCAGATCGTGCGTAGGGTTTCTTGGATTCGCGGGTCTCGAGGCGCCTCAGTTTCGTCGAATTCGTTCCCCAGACGTTGAGCCATTGGACCGGACGTACTCTGAGTAGAATGCGACAATGACAGGGCTGGGAGATGGAAAGGGTCGGTGGACGACGATACTCAACCGAAAGAACACTTAAACTGCTTTCGAAGTGAACTATCACAATACCTGCAACTACGGTAAGGTACTTGAGAACTGTCCCAACTTTGGCCTATAGTACCAAGTTTTTGGTCGGCTCTAGCGATTGGGCCAGTCTAAGAAAGTATTCTAGACCCTCTTGTAGACCTGGAATACCTATGACCCTTAGGTAGAGACGAACCTCCACTCCCAAGGCAATATAGTAGAAACTGAAGGGAAGACCGAGAGAGGCATGACCAGCGCCCGACATTGTGACAGCCCGCAAGCAGAAGTCAGTCGACCCTCAAGAAAGGCTCCCTGGGGATGAGCAGCCAGACTTGCCTGAAACATTGATTAGTTAGTAAGTATTCTAGGCCTTATTCAGGCGTTCTATTTAGCAGTCGCTCTCGTGACTGTGGAACTGGCAAAAGCAAAAGAAAATGGACACTCTGGGAATCGAACCCAGGACCGCTCACATGCTAAGCGAGAATTATACCACTAAACCAAGCGCCCGATTGTTACAAACCGATCAAACAGCACTATATATATCACGACTGTCGTGTGTTAGGAATAGGACAAGGAGGCGACCAGACCGAAGTTGTTAGCCTCCGCTCTCCTGATATGCGGCATTGCGTCGAAATAATGAGTATAAGCTGTAGAACTTCGCGGTATTATGGTATGCTTGGTGGTTCCTGAGCTGCCTATAATTCCAGATTCGTCAACGTCGGACGGTTTTCAGCTGGGTAAGTTACACCTGTCAGTCTCCAACCGCCCACCGCAGTGTCACCCTCGCGCAAGACGACAGTTGTCCCGATCAGTAACGCCTCAATTTCTACCCAAATCATTACACATTCGTCGTGAACCGGTATCCTAACAAACGAAGCCCTTGATAGTGGGCAACATGTAAATGTACACGAGCACCGCAAGCAAGCCGGCGAGTATGACGGCAACCTCCTCAGACCCAAAGTGAAAGCCGTACCGCACGTTGTCCAGCTTCTTGTTCCCGGGCGACTGCGTTTGCGGGTTCAGCATGCCGTTGAAACCCCTGGCCCACGGCACCGTCAGGCCGCGGTCCTCCAGAATCTGCTCCGACGTGATCTTGGCGCCCGCGAGGACGATGGGCACACCGGTGCCTGGGTGGGTGCTGGCGCCGACGAAGTAGGCGTTCTTCAAGCCCTCGGCTCTTGTCTTGGGGCGGAAGGAGAGGACGTTGAAGAAGCCGTGCGTGAGACCCAGGATGGCGCCCTTGTCGAGGTTGAACTTGTCCTCCCACGTCAGGGGAGTGTTTACGATTTCGTGGGTGATGCAGTCGCCGATGTTGACGCACCCCGTCCTGGCGCTGACGATCTTGAGGATGGACTGCTTGGCCTGCGCGACGATGCTTTCCCAGTCCCTCTCGTCTGTGGTCAAGCCATCGTCACCGTTCTTGGACTGCGAGAGGTGGCCGACGGGAACCAGGACGATGACGGTATCCTTGCCCTCGGGCGCGGCGGAAGGGTCGACGCGGCTGGGCACGTTGACGTAGAAACTCGGCTCGTCGGGGAGAGAGTGGCGCTTGAAGATGGCGTCAAAGGACTCGCGGTACTCCTCGGCGAGGAAGATGTTGTGCGTGGAGAGCTCGGGGATCTTGCGGTCCAGACACCAGTAGAAGGAGATGGAACTGCAGCTGGCCTCGCGCTTCTGCAGGGACTTGCTGTAGTTGGTGATGGTGGGCGTCTGCGGGAGGAGGTTGCCGTAGGCGTACACGAGGTCGGCGTTGACGACGACGACGTCGGCCGACAGGGACTCGCCGTTCTCGAGCACGACGCCGGTGGCACTCTGGCCGTCGGTGAGGACGCGCCGGACGGGCGTGTTCAGGCGGTATTTCACGCCCAGACGCTCGCCGATTCGCACGAGGGCGGCGACGACGGTGTGGAAGCCGCCGCGGGGGTACCATATGCCCTCGGCGAACTCGGTGTACTGCAGCAGCGAGTAGGTGGCCGGGGCGTCAAAGGGCGACATGCCCATGTACATGACGGCAAAGGTGAAGACGCGGCGCAACCTCTCGCTCCAAAAGTACCTGCTCGCGCGGCTCCAGATGCTCTCGAGCGGGTGCAGGTTCACGACGTGGCGGACGAAACGCGGGCGGGCGAGGTTGTAGAGCTTGCTGAAGTTCTTGTGCAGGACGTCGCGGACCGACACCTCGTAGTGGACGTGGGCCTCCTTGAGCCACTGCAGGTAGCGTTCGAAGCCGTCTTTACCCTCCCAGCGCTCGATCTGGGACTTCATGGCGGCGAGGTCGGAGGAGTGGCGGAAGAGCTCGCCGTCGTGGAACCAGATGTTGTAGTTGGTCTCGCAGCGGAGCAGGTCGACGCCCGCGTCGGCCATGGTGGTGTCGAGGTCGCGGAAGGTCTCGTGGAAGAGCTGGGGGAGGAGGAAGAGGGACGGCCCCTGGTCGAAGCGGTGGCCGTCGTGGTGCATCAGCGAGCAGCGGCCGCCGGTGAAGGAGTTCTTTTCGAGGACGGTGACGGAGAAGCCTGCCTTTGCGAGGCGGGCGGCGAGGGAGACGCCGCCGGCGCCGGCGCCGATGACGATGGCCGTCTTTGGTTTCTCGCCGAGGGTGGCCATTGTTGAAGTGGGATGTTTAGGTCAATTGGGCAACAACGAGGTGTTGGTGGGTAGGCTGATTATGAGGCTGTAAAGTGAGGTTATACACAGAATCACCCAATGCGGAGACAGACTTCACATGCACCGCGTGTGAAAGATTCGAAGCTGCGACACGAGACAGCGAACGGCAACTTCGTACGGACCTCGACTGAGATTCATGCTAGATAATTGTCCCGTCATCGATAACAGGCATGTGAAGTGGCAGCCCAGTCGGTTCCCCTCGCATGCCACGCGGTCCACAAAAGCCACGGCGACCGGACAGGGGTGGGAATCGTGCGAGGACGAGGGCCGCATCGGCTGGTTCGGCAGAGTGATGACACTTTGATTCGGGGGCTGGACGACGACGGAAAACTCTGGGCTGTCGCTGTCGGCCAGTTGTGCTGTGCGACGTAGGTAGTAGACCAGGGTTGAAGTTTGGGTTGAGGTTTGGGTGGTGATGGAGGGACGTGGTCGCAGCAAGGGGTCAGCTTGGCATGCATGTAGATTGCAGAGTATGAGTACATCCACATATTCTGCGCAGAGAGAAAGTATTGTCGAAACGTTACTCTGTACGGAGAGTTCGTGGCATCGTATTCGCCGACTGGTAGTTTTCTTCGTTCCGTCCAATATCGCAGAGAATTCAGGTCTGCGTCAGCGCGAAGTATCCGTAATCGTATAGTTTGGGCCAGAGTGCTACGGTCCGATAGTGTTTGATAATTCACTCGAATCGCCGCCTGCCATTGATTAGGAAGATTGGGTGCTGAATCACCTCATGGGAAACCTAGGCTATGGCCAGAACCATGTACAAAAGAAGCTGGGCTTTCGGGAGACGGGAGAAGCGCATCTTTCATGACAACATCATCTTGGCCAGAATCCGCATGCTGCAGCATTCCGCGTCTCGCGAAAGACACATGGCCAAGTAATACTGCGTAGAACCTGCCAGCGAAAAGAATCACACTATCAGCTTCCATCATTCCAACGCGTGTATGTACCTACGGAGACTCGGTCGCATCGCTAGCTCTACATAGTACGCCAGTGCCCGCACGCCACAACACCAACGAACGAATCCCTGGACAGATCCGATTTGGGAAATCTGCATCTGCATCTACTGCAGGTTTCTAGGTTGGGCTGAGTGACAGAACTGGGAGTCTGAGAGTTGTCCTTGCCAGGGGTCGAACGGTAAGGTGGCAGCAGAATCCCATCCCATCTCCAGAAAGGCGCATGTGGTCGTCATAGACTCTTCTCCTCCCCTCACCCCTCCTTACCAACCAGCCACATCCCAACATGCCTACTGACCTGACCTTACCACAGTAGATACCACGGGCAAAGCCACGGCCACGGGCTGCAAGCTTCATGCAGCTCGTTCCTGTTCCTCGCCGCCTCGACAATTGAATCAATCCAACCCCCTTAGCTTGACTCGGATTACGCCAGCTTTTATTTCTATTTTTGCCTCCACTGCAAGGTCGCACGTCTTCCACACACACCCCCTTCCCTGCAAGCTCGCGCCAATCCTACGCGCCGTTAATCCCAATCGGGAAAGAAGCTCTAAAAAGAGCTCCATCGATAGCTCCCCAGCTCTCCGTGACTCCAGCTCCAGCTTCAGCTTCAGCTTCTAGCCAACCATCATATCCCAGCCAGCTTGTCTCTCCCGTCGTCCCTTCGGTCTTCGACATATCAAAAAGTCCGAGCACCGAAGGAAAGACATTCAGCAGCCGGAGCAACACTCCGGTGGCCCATCTGGTATAACTGCTACCCTTAGCTCGGCAAATTCTTCCCAATTCCTCTGACCGGTTGGGCTAGGCTGGGCTGGCTTATCATCCCTGGTGTCTTTGTCGCACCGAAACGCGATCCCGTCGGAAGACTCACCAAAGCCAACAGGCCAGGACAAACAAGTGAAAAAAGACGCAGATAGGCGTGGGTCTGTTGCATGGTACTGCACTGCAGCACATCAGACCAGATCACTTCTTTTTTTTTTTCCCTGGCTAACATTGCCGTCATTGTTGCGTGGACCCCTGCCAGCTTCTAGACTCACCTTCACCTTGACACACCTCATTATACCCTACTACTACCAGCCTATCTGAGGCACTTCGCAGCCATTCCTTCAATCGGTCTCAGGTATACTACGGGATCACGTCTGCAGCAGGAGCTATTTCCTACTACTTTTCCATTTTACCTATACCACCCTCACTGCCATCGCACTTGCCGTGGCGCCTCTCTCTTTTGACCTAGGCCCAAGTCTGAGATAGCCTCGAGACAAGCTCAAGATGGGCTACGATTATGCGCTGGTGTAAGTTTCAGTAGCTAATTTGCCCTGAATACTTATTAATATCAATAGGCACGTCAAGTACACCATACCTTTGGCAGCACTGCTTACCCTCATTTCATACCCTCTCTTCACCCGTCTCGATGTCGTGAGAACGCTGTTCATCGTCACCATCGCCTTCGTGGCCACTATTCCCTGGGATTCGTACCTTATCCGAACCGGTATCTGGACCTACCCGCCCGACGCCGTCTTGGGTCCGACCCTGTACGATATTCCCATCGAGGAGCTGTTCTTCTTCATCATCCAGACCTACATCACCGCTCAACTCTACATCATCCTCAACAAGCCCGTTCTCCACGCGAAATACCTCAACTCACCGACCACCGTACCGCAGTGGATCAAGTATGGAAAGATTGTCGGCCAGGTTGCGCTTGCTGCCAGTGTGGGCTTGGGCATCTACCTGATCGCGAAGGAGGGAGAGGGAACATACATGGGCTTGATCCTGGTTTGGGCGTGCACCTTCGCCCTTTTCACCTGGACCATCACCGCCCACCTTCTGCTTGCGCTGCCCCTGGCCTGCACCGCTCTGCCCATCATTGCGCCGACGGTCTACCTCTGGGTTGTCGATGAACTGGCCTTGGGCCGTGGCACCTGGGCCATTGAGAGCGGCACGAAGCTCGAGTTCAAGCTGTTTGGCGACCTCGAAATCGAGGAAGCCACCTTTTTCCTCGTCACCAACATGCTCATCGTCTTTGGAGTGGCCGCCTTTGACAAGGCCGTTGCTGTCTGTGACGCCTTTCCCGACAAGTTTGACGACCCAGCCGACGCGCTGTCCATGTCTCTACTGCGCGCCAGAGTCCTGCCGTCCTCAAAGTACGACACGCAGCGCATCCTCGGCTTGCGCGAGGCCGATGCCAGACTCGCAAAGAAGAGCCGCAGCTTTCGCCTCGCCAGCTCCGTCTTCCCCGGCCGCCTGCGCATCGACCTGACTTTGCTGTGAGTGCTCTTCGACCGATGAGCGCCCCGAGCCTCGAGCAGTTGAGCTGACTTGTTAGGTACTCCTACTGCCGCTTGGCCGACGACCTAGTTGACGACGCAAAAACGTCCGAAGAGGCCAGAGTCTGGATCTCCAGGCTCGACCGTCACCTGAGCTTGCTCTACAAGGACCCCGATTCGAAGTCAGCTCCCCTCGCCTCGCAATACGCCGCTGAGAACTTTCCCGCGTCGGCCCTGTCGGCCCTCGACATGCTTCCTTCTTCCAAGATACCACGCGAACCCTTGGCTGAGCTCCTCAAGGGCTTCGGGATGGACCTCGAGTTCAGCAGCAAGACGTTCCCGATTGCGACCCCGGAAGACCTCGAGCTTTACGCGGCCCGCGTCGCGAGCACCGTCGGTCAAGCCTGTCTCGAACTCGTCTTCCATCACAGCAACCACACCTTGCCCGCGTACATGCAGGCCTACCTCCGCAACACGGCGCGTCAGATGGGACTCGCTTTGCAATTCGTCAACATTGCGCGCGACATCTCCGTCGACGCAAAGATCGGCCGCGTCTACCTCCCCACGTCGTGGCTCAAGGACGAGGGCCTGACGCCAGAGGATATCCTCAAGGACCCCACCACTCAGGGTGCCGCCAACGTACGCCGCAGAGTCCTCAACAAGGCCTTTGAGCACTACGCCGAGGCCCGCGAGTCGATGAAGTGGATTCCGACAGAGGCGCGCGGCCCCATGGTCGTCGCCGTGGAGAGTTACATGGAGATTGGACGCGTTCTGGTGCGCAGGGGCAGCGCTTCTGCCGCCGACGGGACTGGACGGGCCACGGTGCCCAAATCGCGGCGCATCTGGGTTGCGTGGTCCACGTTGATGACTGCCTAAGTTCGGTGGATCTAGCCTTCATTACCCCATTCTTCCTTTCGATACCAAGGTTTTTGGCGTAGCATTAGACGCATTTAGAGAGCAGGCGTTTGTAAGTAAGTGACGACCAAATGATACGAAGTTTACGACACAACGTGTTTTTTCTGCATGTGTCGTGTCGTGTCCTGCAGGACGATCGATTCGTCCATGCCGTGCACCCCACCCAGATCGGACCATCTGATCGGGCACGTCGTAGCGGTGACATCAGACGGTGGAGGCCCGTGCAGACTTGGTGGTCCTCGGTGAGTGCAGGTGAACATTGGTCACCGTACCCGGACATTTAGGCCTGGCCGAGTTGTGACGGCAAGCGCACCTCAAACACGTCAATTAATGTATAGGATCAGTTGATAGCAATAAGCGTCTACATATTTCTGGACCCCCTGATAATTTTCAAGCCAAACATTGCGACTAGAGCCCTGCTGATTGCCATTGTTCAAGCCTGCTCGGTGAATAAAGCCGATTGGAATAAGTGCAAATTGGGAATCACATCAGCCGATTGGATGAGCAAGGTTTGAATCATCTTGGCTTGGAATATCAGAGGGACGAGGCGGGCGGTGAAGTAGGGGAGTTGGGAAGGCGGTGACGCTGGCGAGACCTTGTTTGGCCGGTAGTATGAACTTGCCAGGTTCCTTGGTAGAGAGTTGAGCTTTTGTCATTTTGAATAGTACATGTATGCGACTCGTGCTAACGAAATCGAATAGTGAGAAGCTACACATGGACACGGGACGAGGCTTGTGGTACATGAATCAAATACTGGTAGTCTTTTGAGATCGTCTACCGCGTCCATTCACCGACCCAGGGTGTGCATCCGTGAACATCGCCTCGCACCACCGCGTCCAAGTACGTGCCGTATATATCGAGTTCCCCCCTTCGTGGATCGAGAACAACTCGAAAAGACCGGGAGCCAGCTAAATCATTGGGTTACTGGTACTCAGAAACTAAATAAGAGAGGCAGACAACCAGGTATGCGGCGCGAAGCGTTTGTGTTCTCGGTGACCAGATGTTGGTGCACCAGGTGAGCCCTTCACCGAGAGCTCGGGCCGAGCCCCTCACCGAACCCCGTTCGGAGAGTTCCCCACTAAAAACCAACGACTCCCAATTTCAACACCAAACTCGACATCGCCAACTTTCCATTGTGTCGCATCGAGCCAACCGTCGCACCGCTGCCGCACCCCAGCGCACCGCACCACCCCAATCGCGAACCTCTTCCGACACAACCTCACAATCGCACAAACATGATACCACGAGCGCCCGCCCGCCGTCTCCTCCGTGAGCTCTGCGCGCCGCGCCCGCGCCTCTTCGTCCGCAGCTTCACGACGCCGCCGCCTCAACCACCGCTGCAATCCGAAATCGCGCGCCAGTCCTCCTCCCAGCAGTCCGCCGCCGCCGCCTCCGCCGCCCTCCAGAACCTCTCCCACCTCACGCCCGCGCAAATCACCGCCCTCCTCTCCAACCCACCACCACCAGCGCCGCCAAACGCGCACGCGCACGCGCACGCGCACTTCCAACAACCCCCTCCCCCCCCGCAACAACCACCCGCCTCCCCGCGCCGCCGCCTCCTCACCCGCGCCCTTTGGGCCCTCGCCTTCTTCTCGGTCGGCTACAAGCTCACCTCGGACCAGATCGCCACCCTCCGCTTCACCGGGCCCTTCCTCTACAGCCCCCTCGACTGCCAGGACCCGGAAGAGAAGCGCTTCTACCGCGAGGAGGCAACCTACCACGCCATCAGGGAACACCCCGTCCTCACCGCAATGGTGCCCTCCGTCTCCGTCTCCGCCGACGGCAAACCCTCCTCCGTGCGGCCCTCGGACTGGGACCACTGGGAACCCTACACCGACTTCTCCCCCTGGCAGAAGCGCCAGCACCTCTGCGCCGGCAGCCTCGACAACCCGGACGCCCTCGGCATCGTGCACCTCGTCTTCCGCCACCGCCTCACGGGCGAACTCATCCTCGCCGTCGTCTTCGGCATGGGCACCTCGGGCTGGCCGTCCGTCGTCCACGGCGGCATGCTCTCCACCATCATGGACGAGGCCATGGGCCGCCTCGCCGCACTCAACTTCGAGGCGAACACGGCCGTCACCGCGAAGCTCGCCATGGAGTTCAAGGAACCCGCCTCCCCCGGCGACGTGTACCTCGTCCGCGTCAACAAGGTCCTCCCCGAGCTGCAGAGGGACGGCCCCGGTGCCGAGGACAAGACGAACCGCAAGCTGTGGATCGTCGGGCGCATGGAGGGTCCCGAGGGGGAGGTCATCTGCGAGGCCAAGGGTTTGTTCGTCGTGCCCAAGAGCGGCGACGTCAAGCCTCTCGGGAAGAAGTTTTAAGAAAGCGGTCGTTTCACTTTTTTTGGGTCACCGGAGTGGCGTTTGGGCGTGCTTGAGTGCTTGAAATGTGAAGATGTAGAATTAGACGAGGTGTGAGAATACGTCGCTCACGGCTCGAGTGGCATGCGCATGTCTAGTGAGCCTGGCAATTCCTCCAACGAGGTCTAATTCAGTCATCTGACACGTGATCTGTGCGATGCTCTCGTTGAGATTACATCGTTATCAGACGTGACTGGACGGTGCTAGGAAGTCGACAAGTGACGAGTCTGGTAGAATATGTATCATTCGTATTCGTCCTGTGCAGCACAACGCAGACTAGCCACCTAATCATCGACTCCGCTAATATACAACTTGTCATGAGCCATCGTGAGACGCCAGTCTAATAACCAATCGATTAAACTAATAAAGCAACTCGTGCTCCAAATGTACTTGCCCAAGCCGCATTACACAACCAAGACAAATGCCCATTGCCTGCCCAGTCTCGCGCGAGATTGCAACCGTGCTTGAGCTACCACAACCGACCGACCACGTGGCCGCAGCTTCCGAACTGCCCACACGATTTTGGGCCACACTCCCAGATACTTTTGGTTTGACCCGATGCGAGACCAAATTATCGCATCAAGCCCAGTGTCCCCGATTGAACTGATAGTGGGGGAAAGAATTGACTCTGCCAGCAAAACTCGCCCACTGACGAGATGCCAAAAGCGACGTAGGTCTCGACATCGTTCTCCGCGGCGCGATTGACGTCAGACTCAGGTTGTCGTTCAATCATCGTCCTCGCACTTTGTATATACCATTAGTCGATCCATCATCTTCTTCCTCCAAGACTTTTGGCCGCTTCCAATACCCGCCGAATGGTTTCTTCCAAGCAGTTGGTGTAGTTCAAGCAAGCCGTTCAATGCCAGCAGTCGCCGACACTCTACATATGGGTTCCTGGAATTGCAGCTTGCCACTGCGGCTGCGCATGACCATTGGGCATGTAGTATGAGTTGACAAATCCTCCGCCGCGAGCACCAAAACCGCCACGAGCGCCTCGGTAACCGCCGCCACCACCGCCGCCACCACCGCCGCCCCCTCGTCCGCGTCCGCCTCGGTAGCCGCCCCGGTAGCCGTTGTTTGGGCGGTAGCCTTGAGGACCGTTGGGAGGTGACCGTGATTGGAAACTGCCATCGCTATGATCAGTCGCGACTGGCGGATGTGCGTGGCCATTGGGAGAACCGCCTCCCCCGGGGGGTCCTCTAGGACCTCCTCCGCCACCATTACCTTGGTTGGAGTTGCCTCGTCCTCTTCGGCGGTTGTTGTACTGCCGGCGACCATTCTTCGGCTTGCCTTCGACAGAGAAGTCGATTTTCTTGATCGGGTTGGTGACCATCACATGGTCCTTTAATCCGAGTTTCTCCAGTTCCTCAGGAGACGTAGTCCACACTTGGAAGATGTTCTCCAATTTTTCGAGTTTACGTGTTTCCACGACCCAGGCTTTAACGTATTCCCCTTCCTTGTCATAGTCGAATGCTTGCTTGACCGGGTTGAAAATTCTGTTGTCGCCTCGGGGATCGTTTCCAACGCCGGCGACGTATTGCCAGTTGGACCAATTGGAGCTCACATCGTAGTCAACCAAGAGATATTCATACCACTCGGCACCGTAGCGCCAGTCGATGCCGAGATGCTTGGTCAAAAATGATGCGACGTTCTGACGGGCTCTGTTCGACGTGTAGCCCGTGTGGTAGAGTTCGCGCTGGGACGCGTCGATCAAGCCCATGCCAGTGGTGCCCTCAAGGAACCTTTGCAGTGTCTGTTGAATGTCATCGACAGAAGCGCCCAGATTGTCATCAGATATCACGTGATCTGGGTTGGCTGTCTTCCACTTGGGTGTGTCATCCTGCTTGAAGCCCTTCACAGAGAACAGCTTTTCCCTGAATTTCATGGTGCACAGCCGCATGTAGTCTCTCCAAAGGAGTTCAAAACGGACGGCCTTGGTTCCTTCGTTTTCTCCCTTGCCGTAGCCTTCAATGTCCTTGAATTCGTCATCTTCGCCGTCCTCGAATCGCATCAAGGCCTCGTGGATTTGGCGTCCAGTCAGACAGCCCAAGGACAAGTATCCCGACAGCTTCGTACTGAAGTCAACTCCTAGGAGACCATTGCGTGTATCCTTGTATTTGGAGACGGCGCGGGTCTTGACGAGATGGTGTAAACGAGTGCGAGCTTCGCTCTCGCCACCACCAAACGGATGGACCGACTTCGCGTTTTCGGGGAATTTGGGCTCGTGTGAGAAAGGACTCTTCAGTGGCTTCAGAAGTGCCGAGAGCAAATCGTCGTAGGTTGAAGGCATCTGGAATGGAGATCTCTGGGGAGGGAGGTTGGACAACTCTGGGAAGGGTGGCAGGCAGCCTTTCTGTGGTTGGGCTAGTGAAGGCCTCGGCTTCTCGCGAAGAGGCTCTTGCGTCTTTCTGAAAGCGGTGAAGACATCGGCCAAGTCTTTGGGGCTCTTGAAGCCCAGATCGCGGCTGGTAACATACAATTAGTGTCGTCATGCTGTGCGGGACTGTCAATCACTTACTCGTCAATGAAATACTTCTCGTCCAGCCATGTCTTGAAGTTGACACCGTGTTTCGAGCAGGCGGCAGACACGGCCTTTTCGTCTCTCCGTTCCTCGACAGCTTCTTCTGCTGTGATCCACACAGCCCCAACCTTTGTGTGCTTGTCGGCGAATCCTTGAAGCAGATCGTCGACGACGTCCGCAAACATGCCAGCCCTGAGGGCCAGACCACATCCCGCTCCCTCGAGGGAATCTTTGAGATTCCAAACAGACTCGGCAAGAAACTTGGTGCGGTGTGGTCCACACCTCCAGAATTTTCCAATTTCGCTCCGAGCTTCGGGGTATGGAGATTTGCTTCCGTCGCGAATAAATCCGGATATCTCAATCTGGTGGGCCGGGAATACATATACAGGAAGGACGTGAGTGAAGCCGTGCTCGGATGCAGTAGCGAGATGGTGAAAAATGGGGTTGTCTGCGATACGCAGGTCGTGCCGAAGAAGATAGATGAGGATATTCGTCCCTGCCATCTTGAACAACTATGAATACTTGATGGTTGGCTCGCGTATGACGGACAGGACGAGATATCGATGGGCTGAGTTGTCGCAGTTGTTTCGTTCTTGGGGGCTGTGGCAGTGTTGGTGTTGTTAAATGGTAAACGCTGTACTGAACAGGAATTCCGACAAGGGTTGCCAACAGGGACGAAGCCGGGTTTTGATAGATGAATGTTGAGGTCTAAACCAAAGTCATGGCGTAAGAGAAGCCGTTGGATCTGCGCTGTTCCCAACCAGCTGGAAATGGGCTAGTCAGGGAGGCCACGAGTCACAGAAAGTGTGCAAACGAGGCTATGGTAAGGTAATTGTAACAAAGAGCGATGGCAAACTCGAAGGGTTGTCGAAGACGGCAGGCGGAAGACGGGAGACAAGGATGGTGATTGTGAGACTGGGACAGGGCACCTTAGGGCAAGGCAGGACCCAGGAGAGTTTCTGAGAGGTGGGAGAAGAAGGGGAGGCTAAGTCGGGGCCGAAGGTAGTGACGCAGCTGCCGCCAAAACCAGGGGTCCTGCCGCGGTGAGATGGAAGGGTGGTCGGATGATGAGGCTACAGACGCCGACGGCATCGATTGTTAGGTTGGACGATCGGACAGGAATGGAAAAGTATGGCTGGCAGGAGATCGGTCCCCTGTGGTTGTCTAGTACGGGGGTGCGGTGGTCGTAAAGAAAGGACTTTCGGAGACGACGATGGGGAGTGTCATTGATGTAGCACCACAGAGCCAGTTTACGCAGTGTCCTTGGCCTGATTACACCACCCACTTGAGCGATAAAAGGCTGATAAGCCTGGACAGGACCGGAACCCAAGCCTAGATAGGGCGTATCAACTGGAACAAGAACAGACTCGAAGTTGTACTCGTGTTATGTAGGGTCAAGCGTCCCTCCACCGAATTGGTAAAACAAGCAAGAAGGTTGTTGGCTTCACGGCGAGGACTCGGTTGGAGATGAAGTGGAGTAGAGCGTGGTAGTATGACACCCAGGACTCTCGTCTGACTGCGTCTACCTTGGTTCGTTGAAAGGTTTCCGTGCCTCCAGCTGGAGCAAAAGGGCTTGGGCGTGGAGAAGTGGTTGACGGCGTGAAAGCAGCAGAATCAAGGTGTCTCAGACGGAAGTCGCGGCCGGCCGGTGCGTTTTCCACAATGTGATTTGGTTTGTGACGGGGGTAGAGCAAGTTACCGCGCAACTTCCGTGGAGCATAGTAGCGTACGAGTGTCGAATAGTAAGTGAGCGTCTGTATGGAATGGTTTACTGCGTATATGACGGACGACCCATGGGGTGGGGATGGACCCTGAGATTTCTTGTACATATCGGGCCTAGACTCCGGCAGCCCCCATAAGCCCCTAGAAACTGTCCAACAGAGCCCATGGCCATGGCATAGCATGGTTTGGCCACCTCGCATTTGGAATGCCATGTCAGACAATTCGGCAGAACCATTGGCACGTTTTGTCAGAGGCAAGCAAGCGTTCCTCGATTGGGCAAAGACAAGGTAGCTGAGAAGCCATCCAGTCGGAGGCGCGAGCACAGTGTGCAGTCGACGCGGGGGTGAGGAGCATGCAGGAGGACCACGATTTCAGCAGCGTGATTGCTCGATGACCAATGCTGACTCTCAAACGGAAGCAAGGAAATTACTGCGTAAGAGACCCGTAGCCCGTAGCGCAGTGACGGTCGTTTTCGATGGCATGGCGATGGCGGCAGTGTGGTAAAGACGAAGAAAAATGCACCAAGATCGAGAGGAACGTCTGATGCAAAGGCAAAGTCCGGGGTTGTTGAGATCGAGTCCACCAGGACGGATCCTTGTGTTTGAAAAGTGGAGAGGTGGGCTCTTGCCCCTTCCGTAGGACCCTCGGTTCGCCAGGTGCGGAAAGAGCAGACACCCAAGGCACGGAGACATCAGTTGCATGTATATCTACGGCAAATGTTGCATGTCAGGTACCTTGCTGAGTGTCCTGTTTTCGAACCTTCCACTGCAGTATGCGTAGATGTGCGGCGCAGAAGGCGCAGCTACTGTGCATCATCGCAGGAAGGAAAGCACTCCGCGTCGAATCAGAACTCGCTCCTTCCAATCGCCCATCACCCTCATCTTTGCACATACCTTGCTCCAACTCAAAGCACCACGTAAGGCAACTGCACACAAGTAGAATTCTCAAATGCGTAACAACTGCCCGCCCTGAAACTCCACCAAATAGGTAAGCAGCTACGTGCAGCTGCTCCCTCACGACACCTTCCCTCCTATCCGTACTAGTATACACTGTACGTACACTGCATCTCAGTACCTAGGTAGTTGTATCAACTTCTTCGATCTTGACCATTCCTCGGACCGTTGAGTCAGGGCCTCCTCTGCCATGTTTGAACTTCCGACACCTCTCTCAATGACGAGGGATCCCATCACATCCCATCTTTTCTTGCCCTTTCTCTCCCCCGCCGCTACGCTCGTGTCAAGCATTCCACCCGCAACGTAACGCAGCAGCAACAACAGCCAATTCTTCACCTCCGATCCGTGGCCCGCACTGCACCTCATCGTGGAGCTCGGGGCGGTTTGCGGCGCCTTTTCCAGACATGATGAATCATCGACACCATTTCGTCCGTCGCTTTGGCCCAGCCCGAACCAGCCCTGCCTTTGATTCGGCCAATGCACTTGATACACCCTGCTGTGCGGTGTAATAGCTCCGGCCACCATTATCATAGTGTATCGACAAGCACGCCCGAAGTACTGGCCCAGCTCTCGGCCGATCTGGCGCGACGCACCCGGCAATGACAGCTCACGGCAGTTCCTCCGCCTCTGCTTCGGTTGGCATCGAAGCTCGAGTCAGTGTCAATTAGTAGAGTTCACCGTGTCAGAGAGAACCAATCACTGGTCCAGCCTCGTGTCCAATAAGTCGCTCGCACTCGACGATGCTGCTGTGGTTTTCAGCCATCGTCGCAACTACTCGCAATGGGCTCAGTCGACCCAACAGAGGCTGACCGCTACCTGCGGCTGTTTTCCCCATCCTCTTCAGACGGTCGATTTTGAAATGCCATTCCCTGCGGCCCAACCGTTCGTCAGCTCAACTAGGATTGTGTGTCGACCCGTTTCCCGCCCTCGTTGGTCCCGGCGCAATGAAGCTAACAAAAGATTACAATAGTCTTCTTTTACGGCTCAAACCTCAAGTGTAGTGCGGGCGCAGAAGCAAGTTGACGTTTGAGCATTCACCGCGCCTACAAATGCCGAACGAACTGGTTGCATAAATTTCGAATCGACATGTTTGCACTGCTCAGGGTAAAGTAAAAGCGCATGTGGTGGCTCAACGTCCAAAACACGATCACGGTCGTCCGCATACTGAGTTTATTTGGTATTGCCTTCCATTGCCTGGCTTATCCGACGCACTGTCGCTGGTGTTTGGACCTCGAACCCCTGGCCATTGCAGACTCAATTCTGACCTCGATCGTCGACGAGCATTTCACATATCAGTATCAGAGCTGCAAGACTTGAGTTGCAAGCCCGCTCAGCCGCCCAGCGTCAATGCAGCTTCCGTATGTGCCGCCTGGAAACCTGACAAACTCTGATAGCGATGCCCACTCACCACAGTTCGGGCGGCTAGGCGATACCGAAATAACCGAGCACGCCAATGGAGCATGCCAATGATGCCCACTTCACTAACTCGATCCGTGTGCGCGATGCTCGATGCTTAGACAACCCCATCGAACTGCGCCAGGCGGCCGCGTCTGCCATGCAGTGTCACGCCATACGTCTTGTGCCGTCCGTCAGGCAGCGAAGTCCGAGTGGCCTCGGAAACATAGGCAATCGACCTCGCACAATCGTCTCCCAATCGCCGGGACCATGATCCTGACCTGAACCGGCATTCGGCTTCGGCAACACAGCATCTCTTAACACTGCGCTGGTTCCTCCTGACTTGGCCATCAAGCAAAACGGCGCCCTGCCGTCAAGCCTGCAGATACCCGCTTGTATCGCGGTCGCAGAGTTTCACCACGATCAACGTATTTTTTTCCTCTCCTTTGTTTTCGTGGTCTACAGAGTTTGGGCGCCTAGTAATGGCAGCCCATCTGCTGGCGATGCGAACTCGACGATTCCCATGCTGATATCGGCGTCCCCAGTGATCGGCTGCTTTGCTCTCTGCAGACAATGGGATGGCTTCTGCAGGGTCGTCCTAAGCGAGCCGCCTGCATCCCACCTGGTGAACAAAAACAATCAAAAGTATTGTCGTCGATCTATGCCCCCCGAGATATGTCTCGCCATCGGATGATTCCGACCGGTGAACCCCGCCGGCCCGTCATCTTGTCGTGTACTACTTTAGACTCTCCGAGCCGGTATTCTAGACCCGCCCAAAGCCGGCGTGGCCACCCCTATTTTTCGGCACGGCGACTCCGTGTCACATTTGTCATGCTCCGTATCGGGATTTCAGGCCGGCCAGAGGCACCCCACCCAGCTCACTTATGTTTATGCGAGAATCAAATCTATGCAATTTTGCCGGGTTTGCCTCTTCACCTCGAAACCTCCTACATCACGACACGCTCGGCTCTCGCCCTCGGTTGACAGTTTCTTCGCAGCCACCAGCACACCCCTTAAAACACGCTGCAGGTCTTAGAACCCGACGTCGCTGCAAGCATACACGCGTGCCTGGCATGCGCCAGCCCCAAATAAGGCAGCTACTGCAGTGCTTTTCTTTTCTTTCGCGTCATCTGTTCTTTTGTCCCTGTACGCCCATGTTTGCATACAAATGGGCTGATTGCCGTGGTACTTTGCCCTAATCCGTGTGCAGCCCAAGAGCGTTCCAGGCGCCTTGATCGATCGGGAAAATGGGAATTTCCCACCATCACTTCGCCAATTCCCATATGCCAGTCATATTTCCATGCTTGTTACCTCGGTGACCTTTTGCTGGCGTCTGGTGGCGAGCCACCCAACGCTGGAACACCTGACGTCGCTCCGCCACTCCCCACGTGCGGCTTTCCATCGAGGTGTCAGAAGTGCCATTAGCTGCTGGTCGAGACCGCGTTTCGAATCGGGAGAGATCGACTTTGGCGCTGTCAATGTCATCATAAGCCTTGGCTGATCGAATTTCCGCCATCCAGCCCCCAGTCTTGGTCCTCCTGTACCGCAAATGCGCTTCAATTTAGACCTTCAGTCGCTCTTTTGTCGACAACTCGCGACCCGTCGCACACTTGCGTTAAAGAGCAATTTGCCACCATCTCGATGACTTGCAGATAGTAGAAGCCGCCACTTGGGTATGGTCGCTGCGCAAGGGCGCAGGTGGTGGGCGTTAGCCAGTGTTGTCATGGAGGATGCTGCGTATGTCCACCCCAATCGTCGGTGGTTCTGAACCATTCCAATGAGCGGCTAGGCCATCCGTCAACTCGTCTGTGAGGAGTAGCAACACTGTCGCTCAGCCTCGCGACACGTAACGAACGCACAAGATGTCTCTCGGTTCCCGGTTCCCAATGCCTTCGTCTGGCTCATCATATCAAGCAAGTTCGAGAATGCTGTCACGGCGTCGTATCTCTGAGCTGTTGTATGACCACGATCGACGCATCGTTTCTGCTGTTGATTCGAATCGTAGAGACTGGATTGGCTGGGAACCGGCAACTTTGGCTGTGTGCCTACTGGAGAGTGGCCAGCAGATCGCGGGGCGATTCGGCCTGCTGCTCGACACCCTTATTCACGATTTGACCTGATCTAGGAGAGTGCCGCTGTGCACGTCTTTCGCAGACGTTAGACTTGACTTCCTTGCCATATGGACAAGCTGGCTTGAATTCGCAAGAGGCGAGAGGCCGTGGACTTGCTCCGACGAACTCACCATCTCATCCGCCCTCGTTCACTAGCTTGTGTTCCAGTCGATTTGGGCTGACGCCTATGACGATTACAACACATTCAACACATGCGTAGGCCTAACCTGCAGAGCGTCTTCTAGGGAGTTGGTCAGATCCACTCCCTTGACCGCAGCAGTGACAGAAGAGCTCCTTCACCCAGTGACTGTCAGTGAGACTTGTCGTGTGTTTTTGACGCTTAATGATAATGGCCCGCTCTGCCAGAGGTTCTTTTTTCCCGGGCTCACGAGCGTCCGCAAATGCTCTGAGGTGTCGAGGTGCATGTATTCCTCGCCCGTCGGACACCAATGGCGCGTGCGCGTGTTGTCTCGTTCGTCATTCTCAATTCTTGAAAGAACGCCGGCCTCCCCAGGGCACAAGCTATCCCTCCCAGGCTCGTGCGTAAGCGTCTGGAGAGTGTCGAGTACTCTGGGAGTTGGGTAGACTACTAATCCGTCTCGAGGGGTTTAGCATTTGGTATTGTAAATCACTGAAATCCACGTCGTTTGGCATCATCAAGGGTCTCCCAAATGGCATCTAGCAGCTCATGCAGGCATTGTGAACTCCGCTTCTTCTATCACAACATTACCTTGGGCCTCTTGAATCTGGACGGCATGTGGTACCCGTGGTATTGACGGCAAGGGAGGGCCACTTAAAGGCTGTAATGATCGCGTCGCGGCAGAGAAGGTAGTCCATTACCCATCAGTCGCGATGTTTCTTTTTTTCTCGCAAAGACCCACGACACTCCCCTCGGAGCTTTTCATGACACCATCCGAAGCCGTGAGCTTGATGTGCGCTCTTCCTAGAACCATGAGTGCCGACGAGATTGTTCCCATCCGCTATTGGATTTGTTCGTCGTCCGACATTGCTGTTGTTCGGTGAGTATTCGTATCCGCCACCCAGACAAATCTCATGTTCAACGAATTATCGAGGCTTAGGTGTACGTGCCCGATATGGGCTTTCTGGGTAGCCCGAAGCGGTATCCGCAGTCTGAGGTCACCACCTGACGGGTCTTGCGGGCTCAAAACCAAAGTCTCGATGGTCTGCTTCTAAATAGCATTAGAGTGAGGGCCGCGGCTCTTATTGGGTGGTCAAGAATCCGGCAGTAGCGGTTGCTGTGTCGTCACCAGTGCAGAGGCAACCCGTTTGTGTTCAAGCTTGATGTGCCGTGGGAAAACACAGCTCTCCAGGCGGTGACTTGGTCGAGTTGGACTTCTTCCATCGTCGTTGTGCCATCTTGGCCGGTGCTGCCTCATCCACGGCTGGTGCCGCATCACGTTGTCCGAGTTGAAGGCTGACCACAAGTTAGCCGTGTAGGAGTTGGGAAGAGGATTCTTCCACTGCTCGTCGTCCAACATTACCTGAGATGTATTCACCCCGAAAATGCGAGACTTTAAGGTTTTCCCAATAGTCCACGACAGCCCGCAATCATATTCCTGGACATTCATACAATGGCACCGTTCAACTGAGGAGGAGACTTTGTCCGAATCAGGCTGATTGCACTTTAAACGGCGAAAACGCGCTAAAAGAAGTGGCCTACGGAGACCATCTACCGGTTCGCAGATACGAGAACTGACGGAATCCCTCGATCGTAGACTTGATCAGACATGCGTACGGTGCCGATATAAAAGTCATGCAGTAGTACAAGAACTCCTGATCCGCTCCAAGCCAAATGCAATCTGGTATTGATCACGATTGTTGCTGAACTTCTTTGTTGCGAGAATATCTTCATCCTAGAGTATGAGTCAAAAGTGTCGACGATTTGGGCTGCTTCTTCCCCGCCGAATACAGCACGAACGGCGGAGATGACGGGAGGTGATCGTTTATAGACTTCTAGACAGAAGTTTAAAAGGTGCATTTGGGCGTAATCTGTTGGAGGAGTGTCCTGGCGGTTCATCAATCGTGACGCGCAGCTGCTTTTACGGAAAACCCAGCGAAAGGAGACGCGGCGTGAACTCCTGCTACCCAGGGCCACAAGTGTTTCTTTCAGCATAGCAAAAAGGAGTACTAGATTGAAATTATGCTGCTAGGAAACGGCTTGTGCGATGCGATCGCCCGAGGAAAGAGGTGAGTGACAGCTTTCTGTGACGCCGCGAGGGACCCGCCCACCATCTCGCGAGAAGCTGTACGCACTCACCCCCTTTCGATCGTCACCACCAGAGCGAAACGACCTCGCGGGCGCCCTCCACACGCCCATAGACCTCCAAAAACCATGAACAGTAGTTATTACGTGTCTGGCTGTCATTAGGACCAAAATAAGAAGTCGAAAAAAAAGTCGAAATGACAAAACGATGGTACTCGAACCCGAAGGTCCTTTCTACACACAGAAGTGTCGATCGTTTCCCCTGTTTCCCAATCAAAGGCTTCAGTCAGACCGTTGCGCTATGTGGGAGGAGTGATTACCTAGGACCATTGAACGAATGAAGTACCTCTGGATGGGGGTGTTGCCGCGCCTTCCTGTTGAAGATTGGGATTTCGGATGAGATGCTCTGGTCTGGGAAGGAGCGCGGGGTGGGTCGGTCAGGTGACTGAGGGTGGTGAATATCCGCGTCGAGACGCGTCGACGTGATTACCATGGTGACTTGACGGTGTCACTTTGCGGGACACATTATCGAAATACAGAGGACTTGGGCATCTGCTGCCGAGGATGGTCTCGAGGAGGCAGCAGGCCGTCTGGCTCTCCAAGTAGGATATATAATAAGCCGCTGCTCCAGAACAAAGGTCTCTCGGCAGTGTCGAAGGAGTAGAGCTCCAGTGCTGCTTGGGCAAGTGAAGCTGATCAGAATCGGCGACCAAGGTGACGAAAATGACGGCACGAGCATCGCCTGAACTGGCTGACCAAAATCACCAGTCGTTTCCAGCCAGTATTCACACGCGGACGACAGCGGATGACGGCGGACGACGGCGGAATGTCCTTTACGACTTAATAACTCGCTTGCATGATGCGCCATCAGCAGCTGTTAAGCCGCAGACTGAGAGGTTTTGCCAACTCCCAGCTGTACTTCCCGACACTGGCCTTGGCTGGACAGCCCACATCCAGTGACTTCATACCCCTTTACATGGCCTGCTGAGTATCTGAGATGTTTCAATGAGATTATCGTCACTGTGACATGTTGATCTACACTTCGACCTTTGGTAGCACCTTTTGACGACACCCTTCGAGACCTGGGTTTCGTTGGACTCGACGAAGCTGGACCCGTGCCACCACTCTCTCTGTGCTTGTCCTTGAGGGAGAATATCGAGAACATCCAGATTTAATTTGAAAAGAAAAAGAATTTAGACAGATGACTCCGGCCGTCACTGTCATCACGGTATTCGGGTACGAATACTCACACGCGAAAATGCCACGCGAGTGATATCAGCGTCGGTGTCAGACCAACGAAATGCCAGTAGCAAAGCGGAAATCAGATGTTTCTCGGAAGAGATCAGCGACTACGAAGCTGATGAAGAATATGATAGCGACCATGAAACCTGAGAAGACTGAACGACAGGAAGGCTAGGGGAAAGGAGAGGGCAACGCAGCTAGGATATCCAGCTATATGCGATACCTGGGCGTATGGGAGTAGAGAAACGATGAGTAAGGAAACCCCTACTTGGTGGTAGGGTAGTAACGGTGCGAAGCGAATGGAATGGAATGCAGACATCACACTTCGAAGCTCACATTTGTAAGGAGCATGGACCTACGGGCTCTGCTTTTCGTGTCCCTTTCTCTCGCTGCGGATACAAAGCCAACTAAGCCAATATCCTCCATCAACAACCAGCCGCAAAAGGTTAAGGCCCTATAAATATCATTGCTTCCCGCGTCGTTACAGTTGTTGCAACATACGACATCCTGCATGAGCTGGCCATCAGGCGCTATCGAGAGGTGTTCCACCAGAAAAGGATTCCACATCCACATTGTGGGCTGCGTCTGCGGGCTGGAAGGTACCCTTCATTGTGTACTGGTAGGAACTCTCAGTGATACTTACTAAGTAATACTCGAGGGACGACAGCAATGATGGACGAGGGGAAGACCGCGTCGCTTCCACTTGACTGAAATTGAGGACCTCGATCGCGATGGAGACTACCACGCCAGCCAATCTACGGACATGAATTGCACTCGGAGACAAGCGCGTAGCCGAATCGTGGCCACTACGTGGTCCTTTCCGATGTTCAATGAGGTTACCGTGCGAGCTTCCAGCATCGCCGGCTCGGCTCTGGCGGTCTCGTTTTCGTTCATCTTCAAGTCGAAAAAATTGTCCCTCCCACACCTGGTGACTTCGAGCTTCCAGCCAGACTTTGCCGCCAAATGAGGGTATAAAACGGTGGATATCATACGCGGAGACCATGTATGTTTGCCGCGCTGTTCTCGTGCTCTTGTGATAGTTCTCATCTGTGAACAACTTCTTGGTTCCCGAGGTCAGACAAAGACACCACAGCTGCGTTCCGTATCGAAAGCCAGCAGGTAGATCGAAACATAGCAGGTATTCCGTCCGGAATACGTAGGCCACGGTGAGCGACAGAAGCATGACGCAAAGTCCGACGGATAATTTGAAGTTCTCCGTTACTCTCAGCGATATATCACGACTTGCTCGAACCGTAATGGCGTAGCGTGATTTTCAGCCATCGTGGAAACGAATCTTCTCTGTCGAACCGGTCTGCAGATCCGACACAGCAGAGACCACAGTCGGGAATAAGGAGTCTCCATCAGACTTTGCGGACGCGGTGCCAGGACCAAAGAGACTACCATCGTAAAGTTTGATCTCCGAAATGGGCGTGTCGACATGTTTTCCCGACTTGGATATACTGCTAGACTTTCCTCTGATATCATAGGCCGAAGCCTTGAAACCCGAGGGCAATGACGTAGCAACCGGCTTGGGAAGCGTATTTCTCAAGGCCGAAGCCTGTCGGTTCTGATAGGATGCTCACGATGCGCTCCACGATCCTAGCGGACTGGGGATGCGTCGCCTCGTGTTTGCTGTCCGTCACCATCACTGGTGGTGTATTACTGTGGTATACACTGAATGAATCCGAGCCGAAGCTTGATGTTTTCCGCTAGCTACGGCAACCCGAAGAGCTTTCCCAGACACACTGTTTCTGATGTGTCGTATGGATAGGCACAAGGCCTTCTACAAGCAGATACGTGTGGACAACAAGATCTATGTGAATGACAAGGAATTCTGAAGCTGCCCGGTCTTTAAACACCCCCTTCCCCCGGGGGGGAGGGGGAAGAGGGAAGGGGGGCACAGCTTTGAACACATTCGGGGGTCGTCTAATCTCAGTTCGCCAGGCTGATGCGAGTAGCAGTTTACACAGAAATAACATGCTCCAGACATACACTTTTTCGTCGGGCTCGGCGTCGAGCACGTCGCGACCTCACAGAGGCATAGGCGGACAATGTCGCGCCAGCTCGTTGAATCATACATCATCATCATTGTTGCCCAACGGTGCGGCCTTAAAAAAAAGGCCCAGTATAGTTGCTTGCAATCTCAAACCGCCCTCGAGTCTTGCCATCAAGTCCAGGCGCACATCTATCACCTCTTAGGCTGCGCCGCCGCATCGCGATTGATGGCCTCTTCTCCGAGAACCTTGCTCGCGGCCATGAACCTGCCCCATGGTCAGCGACGCTCCCTCACACACATACTCGCAAAAGCCGAGCTCTTCCGCTACAAAAAGAAGCTGGACCAGAGGATCGAGAAGACTCACATTCCACCGTGCCAGGCTCCGAGACCGCGCATACTCTCCGCCTGGACACTCGTCATACGAACCAGGTTCTCGGTATCGGACAGATTCGCCGAGAGCTGCGCGAGTTGCGAATGAAGATGCGTCTGCATCGAGGCACGTCAGCGACCCTCTTGCAGACCGAAACACCGCAACCGCCTCCTCTGACTCCGCCAGAACTCAAACGGCTGGGGATCCGAGAGAAAGAAGGACTCACGAGCTGCCGCGTCTTCAACGCGCTCCCCGAGCTGGACGAAACCGACGGCCGCGACGTGTGCGTCGTGTTGATGTTCCGCGTCGCCATCCTGTCTGTCGTGGGTTCTCGCTGGTTAAATCTGCGCCAATCAGTCCCGCTGCTTCATCTCTTCCCCCGTAACGGTGTTAGAGAGAGACGCACAAGCTACGTTCGAGTAGGTTTCCCAGAGTGGGCGTGAAATGAGCCTAAGTAACATGAGCAGAGCTCCTTGTCCATCATCGCCTGCACCACACGGCCAAGGCTCATCTCAAACTCACCAACGATGGTCACACTCGTCACTTCGTCAGCGGAAATTCCCAGAGCATCCACAGCTTCAAAATTGTCCGCAGTCGGCAAAATCCCGTCACCGTCGTATATTCTGTAAAGTCGTGACCTGTCGTCGTGGCGTATGTACGTCGTCAAAACAAATCTCCCAAAACAACAAAAAGCGGGTCCTGTAACCAGCACCACTCCCATTGTCACCTTCACAGTCAGCGTCACAGTGCCTTCGCAGCAAAGTACCTTACATCCGCCCCACATCACCGGGTCCCCACCAGCCGCAACACTCGCCCGACAGCGTACGGAGTACGGAGTACCTACTCAGCCTCATCCCCCTGCCCCTCCCTCCCGTCAATCACCACCTGGCCCGAGCGCTCTTTACCGCCAAGCACCGCCTCGTTCCAAAACCACACCAACCATCAATAACAGTACGTACTTCTCACTTCTCCTCTCCTCCGCGCTGGCGCTTCCCTGCCCAGCCCTCCCCAAGACGTCACAGGCAAGAACCCATCACATTCTTACCACCGTACCCCTTCCGTCCAGTTCCATTTTTAACATCAATCAATAATATGGACGGCATAGCACAAGTTAGAATACCTAGCACGGCATGGGGAAGCCGATTAGATCGGCGGCGGAACGGGTTTGGGGCAATAGGTACCAGACGAACGCAACCCAGCGGGCATCAGGTCTCTGCCTTCCAGAACGCGTCCACCACCTGCAGGGTTAAATATCTACCGGCACGGACTATGCGCCATCATCAGATGGCAGCTCCCGTCTGACGTACATCACGTCCTCCCTTTTCTTGCCATTTACAAGTCACCGAAATTAAGAGCCGCAAAATTACCGTTTCCACACGAGATAAAACAAAATTACCTACTACCTGTGCCCCAATGTCTCACCCGACACGCCCAGCGCAAACCTCGAACGGGCCGAACGGGGGGCCTGAGGCCTGATATGGAGGAATTCCTCGCCAATTTGTACTTCTGCGTCATGGCCAGCCCTGCGCTTGCCGCTGTCCCTGTAAAAGGGGGTGAGTAGTTCGGTCATGACCATCGGTTACCACTGAACATCACAAAACGCCAACCGTTACTTAAGCTGTCTTTCCGTTGCGTTCAATTCAACGACCAGAGAGGGGTCGCCTACATGCCATGCCCCGCGAACTTTTCTACTTCGTCATCGGGAAACTAAAAATTACGAACCAAAGCCAAAAATCCCCGTTGCAGTGAGGCTTCGACTGAGCATGCCACCCTGTGTCTCCGCGACCATGCAGTAATCTTGCCCATCTTTGTATTGCCGAATCGTAACCACCTCCGGCCCGTCTATGCTCGTTACTTATGATGTCTTCAGAACAGCCACGCTCGTGCCTCCATCACGAGTGCGTGTCCTCCGCGAAAGAAAGAAAAAAGATATGAAATTTCGTCTCGTGAAGGACAGACAAAAAGAAAAAGAAAGTAGCCTGAGCAGGCGTCGCGTTTTATACACATCCAACTTCCCGTATCACCCGTCATTGGCACAGTGAACCTTGGGACACTGTCCAGCCATCGGGTCTGGTTTTGGTGTTGTTTCCTCCATCTTCAAGACCACCGACCTCTGTGACTCTTGAAAGCCCGCTTCGACCGAGACGTCGGCCCAGGCGACAGGACTCCCAAATTCCAAAAGCGGGTCCCTCTCATCAAGGCAAGGAAAGGACAAACCGTCCACGCCAATGCTGCTATTACCAGAAGTTGAGGAAGTCTGTCCCCTTTGCCGCTATGCCGTATGTATGTACTGGACTCGTGTCCATCGAAAAAGGAAAAAGTAATAAAGCTCGTCGCATTAGCTATGTGTTTACCGCGAAGAACAGACCGAGACCCTGTCTAAACGTGTCGTGTCGTTATCGTGTTGCCGCGGTACGATGTGTCAAATGTCCAGGTGATTTGTGTACGCGTGGACCGATGGCCCGCTTTGTGTATGCTCGCTGTGTGCAAATCGCTGTGAGACCTTTCGAATTCGTCTCGAGTCGTCGAGACCATGACGGATCAGTGCCGTTCCGTTTCCCCGGCGGCGGCGTCGTCGTCGTTCGAGAACAGCCTGCGAAGCCGGATTTACCGCACGCCGATGGGCGGCCGGGCTCCGAGACTGCTCTGGCTGCTATGGGCCGATGGCTCATCGAGTTGAGACTCACCACTGCCCGCGCTGGCGCTCGCACTACCAGTCAGACTTCTCATGTTCTTCTGCTTGGGTGGAACAAGGCCGCTCACCCCGACATGCTGCTCAACCTGCTGTGGCGCGACTGCGTTTCCATGGCCGGGAGGGTATCGGGGCACGGGCTGACGCATCCCGTCAGGAGGCGATGGTCGTCCGTTCATCGATGAATAGCCGTTGGGAGGCGAAGGTCGCCCGTTGCCGCCTCGGATCGACGGACTGTACGGGTTTCCCGGGGACTGACTGGCTCGCCGAGGAAAAGCCCCATTCATACCCATTTGCATTGGTCCTCCGCCAAGCTGCATGTCGTCCAGGCGTGAAGCCGTCAGCGAATTGGCTCTTGATCCCGCCTGCATGGCGCCTCGGTCAACGGCGCCATAGCGATTCGACGAGCACGAAAGGAGAGGATCGTCTAGGATATTCTCGTTCATCCCGGGAATGTTGGCGATCTGGCTCGATCGATTGCGGCCGAAATTGGGACGGAATCGCGAAGATCGCACGGGGGGTGCAGCGGAGTCGTAAACCTCGTTCTTGTGAAATTGGGCGCGGTTCGGCGGCGGTGGCGCTTGTTTCCGATTCTTTCGCGACGTCACACTCATCATGTCGAAGTTCTCGGGGTTAATCATGGGAGGCGGCGGCGGTCCGCCAGCGTCAAAGTAGTCGTCGTCGTCGTCGTCGTCGAATACCTGGGCGCTGTTTCTCATCGGGTGCGGGCCTCTCCTCGGGGGAGGTCCTCTCGGCCGCATTCGCATCTCCCGCTCTCGCATGGCTAGCTCCCTCTGACGGAGCTCCAATTCGCGTTCTCTCAGTGTGAGATCGGAGCCCTCGGGGGTGTAACCAGGCTCACCACCTTCGGGAATGTCGTCGTAGAGCATCAGGTGAGAGAATTCCTCCAAGTCGTTTCCCTCGAGTGATCCACGCCTCGAAGCAGCACGAGATCCCGGACCGGGCGGTCCTCGAGGGAAGCCGCCAGGTGTGCCGCCGTTCATGGGCGGACGACGCATGCCTGGTGGGGGAGGGCCGAGGTTGGACGAGTTTCGTGGACGTGGCCCTCGACCGGGCGGCATGCCGTTGCCATTCATCGGGCGCATGCCGTTCTGCGTCGACATTCTCGGCATGGGCGACTGGGTAGGTGATCCAGGAGGTGCCGTGGCGGAATCGACAGGTTTGATCGGTCTGTTGCGGTTGACGGCGTTCAGGTTGTGCAGCACAGCGTAGAGTGTCTCGATGCGCGGAACAGGGACGCCGGCCTCTTTAGCCAATTTTATCGGGGAGCCCAGATACGTCTCTACCTCCATCGGACGTCTCGCATTGTAGTCCTGCCACATGATGCTCTCGGTGAGCGAGGGTTTCGTCATCTCGTCTATCGTCTTCTGCTTAAAGTCGGAGGCGAACTTGCAGCCGTGTGTGGTGGCCAGGTCGAGCAGCTCTTCGATGACGCCATTGACCAAATCTTTCACTCCGACCTTTTCGAGAAGCTGAGTGTGGTTTCCTGTTTCGAAGATGACACTGGCAGGGTGGAAAGCAATGGGTCTGGCCACGTTAGCAAGCCACATGACGAAGGATGGAGTGTTTACTTACCCAATGACGCGTTCGTACTGTTGTTGCCGGATGTTGTGGGAAACTTTGCAGTCAACCTGACCAGTCGATAATGTCATAGCCAGCGCCTGGGCCATATCCTCCTGGATCGCGGCTGGGATATTATCATTCTTGGTGGAGGGGCCAACCCAGATTTCTGTAGAGCCTTTGTGTTCGAACTCGCTTTGGCCCAACTGCGACAGCTCGGCGTTGGAGACCAGTGACAAGACGACGTTCGTTGGGAATCGCTCCTCGATGGCAGTCTCGACACCGATGGTGTGAGTCGTGTTGACCAGAATACATGTATGTTGAGGGGTGACGACAGCGTCGATAACCGCGGCGAGGTCGTAGACATCAGGCAGGGCCTTGATGCAGAGGATCACGTAATCGAACGGGCCAACAGTGTTTGCGGCTTCTTCGGGAACGCGTACAACTGGAGGGCAGAAATGTCAGCAACGATGGCTGCTATTGTCTGCGGATGACTCGGAGATATCTTACCATGACGAGGTTTGAAGCGCTCGTTGCCAAATACGGGCGATCTGGGTTTCGCTTGGTCAGAGGCGGCGAGCGGCTTGGGAGGGAAGCCAACGTACTTGAAGGAGATACCATATTGCGCAACGTGATCATATCCAGACTTCCATACGAGTGTAACATCGCAGGCGTTGGTGGCCTGTAGTCGCCACGACAAGAAGGCAGAAACCGGATTTCCTCCCACTGTACACACACTCATTAGTTCGCTGCTTTCCTCGTCGGCCATGGTCCTAGTCGCGTTCGACACGATGCAACGGCACCGGTCCCTGTCAAAAGGAAGAGCAGGTGGTTGGGAAAATAAGGAGAGAAGCGTTTAGGGGGAATTAAGAAAAAACGAGCGTGGTAGTTGGATTAGGATGGGAAAGGTGTGATGGGGGAGTAGAAGCCGGGCTGACGGGAAGAGATAAAGGGACACAAAATTCCGATCCACACGGTCGCACCGATGTAAAAGAAGCAATTATTGGAGCGGGCGGGAGGACTGGATGCCAGGAAATGGACGCACCTGAGAGGATCTTGAGCCGGGGCGTCGTGGGTGCCATGATGGGGCCCAAATGTGGGTTAGTGGTGGGCTGGCCAGGTTAGGTGGTCGCCTGCTGTTCCCTCTGTACTCCGTACGCCGGCCTGCTTATCTAGCTGCTGCGTCTTCAATGCTCTGCTTCTTCTTCTTCTTCTTCTCCTCCTTCACCTCGTACGACGATTGGCGTATGGAGCGGCCGCCGGACGTGGCTTCGCTCGGGTTTGTGTTATTGTATTTGCAATCGCAGGTAATGCGGGCGCACGTCTTGTGTGTATCGCCAAAGACAACTGTTGGGCGTTGCTTATTTGCCCTTGTGCTCGAAATTTCGCTACCGAGCAGCAGCGGCGGCAGTAGTAATAGTAGTAGTAGCAGGACGACAGGTGGGCGCGTCGGTGGATTCGATAGGCGTCAGACCCATTCGACTATGGCAAGCGTATCGATGAACCAGGTTTGGGGTGACGGGGAGAGGAAGCGATTCGACAATGGCCCGATCTGACTCTAAAAGCGCCGTCGTCGTTGCTTCTCCTCGCGGTGGTCTGGTTTGGTGGCGCAAGGACGGGGAGACAACAGTGCTTCTCTCGATGCAACAGAATTAACGAAGATGAAGCCCGACGTGGCTAGTCGATGCCGTGGCGGCTGGTCAAGCTGAAGCGCGGGCTAACAGAACAGGGTCTTGCGAAACGGCGAAGCAATGGCAGCTGCCACAGGACCAGACAAGTGCGCCCAGTAGACTGCGATGGTATCCTGCTCTATCTCTCCCGAACGATACCTGCGTCACCGAAAAGGAGTCTGCAAGCAACAAATGCGACTACGGCAGTATGTAACGAATGGATGGAGGACCAAGTGTGCGTCGTGTTTCGTTGACTGGTCGGCCTGGGGAGGACAGCGAACGGGGGGCGTGATCGTCGAAGGAGGTGACGACTTTTAGGATTACGAGAGGGCGGGAAAAAAGGAGATGGGGTGAGACGTGCTGCCTGGCGTTTCGTATGACAACACCGATTCACTCACGCGGGAAACAACGAGGAATCGAGATAGGAGAAGAGGTCAGAGGGGGGAAAAGGAATAAGGGACGAGTTGGTGGAAGAAGGATGATTGAGCCACGGCGGAGGAGAGAACGGCAATGGCTGGATGAGGCGTGTAAGGTGAGGTGGTCAGGTTACCTTAGGTCTGGCTTGTCTGGTCCAAGGTGCAGAGGTACCTCGATAGCATCCCCCAAGGCAAGGCGAAAGTCTGGCCGGGGGGAATTTTAGGCAGGGTGACCTTGGGTACCTCTGAGAGAATGCTGAGCAATTACCAGGTACAAAGTAGGTAGTGCAGGTAAGGTAAGCTCAGACAGAAGAACACACGCTGTCTGCCTGACGTGTACCGACTCAATTGCAATGCGCGAGGTACGAGGGAGGAGGTGGTGTGTGAAGAAAGGTTACGGTGTGCGTTTCGGGGAAAGACAGACAGACACCTCTACGGCTACCACCTACTATACACAGTGATGAGTGCTCACTGGCAGTGGTTAAAGTGCCTAGCACCTATCATGGGTATGGGTACAACGAGCAGACTGCGCAGCCAGGAGTCAACAAGCAGAGGAAGCCGCGCCGTGACGGGAGTCGATATGGCTGTTGGGCAGGATGGGCAAGGGGGGAGAGGCAGGCTTGATGGGATTCCGATAGACAGGTACGGAAACTACATGTGGCACGTGAGGTATCCAAGAAGCGTACCTTACCTAGGTACGGATAAAGATGGCTATACGTATACTAGGTCCGTAAGGTAGGCAACAACAGCAAAAGCACGTCAATACGAGTTTCCCAGGAACCTATCTACGGTAGGCTCTTTGGGGGTCCAGGTCGCGGGGATGTAAGGAACAAACGGCCGTGAAGTACAGGCACGTTTTAATTACCTACCTGCTACCTATCCGTACTTGCTGCCCGCTCTCTCTCCCTCTCCCTACCTAGGTACCTACACATAGGTACTTTATGTAGGTATGGTGCTTGCTGTGCTGATGGTACTCTTCCTTCCCAGGTTACGCCTTCCCTGTATAACAAGGAACCTGACTTTGCGCACCAGGTGCTGCCGACTGCAAGTGCACCTTACTCAGTCTTGTCAGTGCACCAAATTCCATGACCGTAGGGATGGGGTGTTTTGAGAGACACGGCGACAACGCAGACAGCGGTTCCTTTTTTCCTTTGTAGACTGTCGCGTCGTTCTGGTGTAAAATTGTCTGCAATTACACAAGAACGACGGCGACGCTGCATTCGTTTCTCTGCGTGTCTCCGCCCGGGACAGTCAAGTGGGCTCGTGTCTGTGGTTCGGCATGGGCGGTGCAAGCTGTCTATTCCCTGTGCCTCTCTTTTTAGCCCGCCCTGCCGGTCGTGTGTTGCTCTATGTATGGGCAAGGGATGAGAGCTTGCTGGGTTCTGTCCCCCCATGCCATGTCGTCCTGCCCTCGCCCAGTCTTGGCTTGTTTTCCCCTTGGATTGGGCACGCAGGGCAGTACAGAGTACTGAGTGTGTCAGTAGAAGTACGTACCGCTTCATGCCTACTTTACCTAGTAGGTAGGTACCAAGCCTTGTAATGGGTAATGTGCTACACACATACCTCTGTTTGCGCCGTAATAGATGTACAGAGTACGTGCTCCGCAGAGTCAGTCAGGTCCAGGTCCAGGTTCAGATAACTCCATTCTTCT
Organism: Colletotrichum lindemuthianum; assembly: GCA_001693025.2. Lineage (NCBI taxonomy): Eukaryota > Fungi > Ascomycota > Sordariomycetes > Glomerellales > Glomerellaceae > Colletotrichum > Colletotrichum lindemuthianum. Next base: position 49,440 of record MASP02000334.1, read on the forward strand.
CTGCACATACTTGTAGTGATGGAAGACACAGGCCGCTGCTACACCCGTACAAGGTCACTCTGTACAGACGCCTCACGCCAGGTCCTGCGCATTCGCATCTGCGCCCGATTTCGACTTAGCTGACGGACAAGACCCGTTGCAGGAACCTGATGTGCGGGAGCAAATGCTGCAGACTGACAGACAGTGGGGGGAGGGGGGCCCCGAATGGCAACTGCCCGGTGGTGAGCACCTTGAATGTGTGGCAGAGCGCCCGGCAATCCTTGAACAAAATACCGTATCAATGGCCAGGCGGAAAACAAGACGCTGCTCGTTCATCCGGTGCACCGCATGGCGTGGTAAACTCCCAGCTGGCCAACCTGCCTAGCGCGTCCCTCCTCCTTTGTGCTTTCGTTGGTTCCTTGCCTCGGACAGCGTTGCAGACATGGGAAACACGCCGGCGTTGCGCGCGGAATCTTCCTCCACTTTGCCCGGGGGCAAGTGGCCGACGGTTGACGTTGACTAGGCTGCATCCGTGCTGGATCATGTTCAAAGAGGCTGAAGAGATTTTTTTTTTCCACCCGGCGATAAGAAACATTTTGCGTCCCCGTGCCCGACGGCCCGAATTTGCGTTGTGCCATTGGACGCGAGGAACGAGACAAAATATTTGTCAAGCGCGAGGAGATGAAAAGAACAATCAGCCACGACTGTTGATTACCAACATCCGAGATTATGTGAAAAGGAGGAAAACAAAGAAGGGAATGCCGGAATGTCAGGCTGTTCCATCACACTGAGGGCCCTACTGAATGCGAGGGGTGAGCCTTGTTCCAGAAGAGAGTGTGTTAAAGTGTGATACAGTGCAGAAGCAGAGCAACGAACCCCGAGAGCTGGGCAAACACATAGTAGACGCGTAAGAGTGACCATTGACAACGGAAAAGAAGGCTATTGTCCAGATCCAAGTGACCCAGATGGCATTAGACCGGGGCAAATGTGTACAAAGTCAAAAACCCTCGGACTGCTGCACGTCAGCGGCTCGACTTGCTGTTAGAAATGAGGCATCCCATCGACTGGCGGAAGTAGCAGCGCGAGAACAGACTGGACTGTCGAAGGTCTGTAAGCAGGCTTGGCAGCGTGCTGCCTCTCGGCTAGCTCCATGTGCATCACCTCAGTGAGGCGTGGCTCAGCACCCGACGGCCGTCGCGCTGTAGGTATGTGTTGGTGGCATGGGGCTCGGCAACTCCCTATGTCTGACCAACTTGCCCGGAGGTCCGAGCATGAACAACATGCTCTTGTGATTCCAACCTGCGGGATGGAGATAGACATGCTGCCAGATGTCTCGTCTTGGATCCTTCTGTCTAGGCCATTGTACCCATTTGACTTCCACCAGATAAGGTTCGATTATGGCTTCGCCGGTGAAGGTGATGCAGACGGTTGCTGGGCCGTGTTGTTTGTTGTATGTGCGTAATATGGCTGTCAGTCTGGCTCTGCCTGAGCACTTGCATATCTGTCTGTTCTCAATTTTTCAGATAACTTTGCGATGTGACACCAGACGCCAACGCTCGTGTTGCAGGTGCTCCGGGTGGACAACAGACGATATTTCACGTGGGGCATGCAAAGGCCACACGACACAGTCCGCACGGTTAAGCCGCGGGGGACACGTCAAAATCGAAACTCCCGGTGGCTGAGTCTCATTAAGCGTGGAGCTGCGATGCAGTAACCTTCTGGCTGGGTTCTTCGCTGTGGGGATCGGGCGCCGGTCTGAAATACCTACACAGACAAGTGGTTAGCAGCCAGACGGGATGGAAAAAAACATGTTCGGGGAACCATCTCGGGGTTTAGATAAGTTCCCGGCTGTCTGGAAATACTATTCGACAGCGTTTCTGTAACCTGGACCAGCTGGTTGAAGGCTGCCATGGTTCATGGATCGGGATTGTAGACGGACCGGCCGGGCTCCGACGCGACGTTACGGAACTGCTGGGATGGGAAGCGACCAATGAGCTGGGCGGGAGAAGGAAGTATGCAAAGTCGATGCGAATCCTCATTTCGCCATGGAAATAAGCTGCCCAAGCAACCCTTTCAGCACGAATTGGCTTTGCTTGGCAGACAAAACAACCAGCCAAGCAGACGGAGCGGAAGGAGGTGAGATGGGGGGGATTAATCTGTCTTTGATGTGTCAGTCAATCACGAGCGAAGGGTCGCGGAGAGAAAGAGAGAGGAACTAGGTACTCCGTACCATTGCAGGTAAGGTACCGAGTAGGGTACCCAACAGTGATTATTAGGTTGTTTCAATCATGACCGGAACCCATTTTGTGGGTCATTCATTTACGGTGTACGCAGAGTGCAACGCGAAATGCTACACCAGAGTGAATGACAGGATATGCCTTCCAGCTGGGACCCATGAGGAAAGGCAGAATCTCCAGCAGCATCCTCGCTCTTGCCCCATAGGTTGCTGTCTGTCATCGGGCCTGCGCAGTGTGTGGTTATGTAAGCGCCTTTCTGCAGGTACGGCCCACGGGTAAGGTACCTTTCGTCAAGTAGGCGCGCACATGTATTACTCCGTAGCTTGGAAGTCTATGAGGAACCCAACGAAAGTTGTGACTTCCTCGAGAAGCAGGAACCCAAGGCAGGGAAGAACTCTGCAGGAGTGTTCGATCAGGGAAGGCAGCCGGACGACACGGATGAACCATACGACAACTTTTTCCGCACCTTGTGAGATGAGCTAAGGTATCAGATATTGGAAACGCCGGCCACTTCAAGATGGCGGGACGATCCCGCCAGGAACCTCCTTCCTTTTCGTCCGAACCCGAACATGCCAACACCGCATCACGACACCACGACTGAATTGATCGCCCTTGAACGAAACAATCACGATTCGGTAATTGTCGCGCGTGTTCCAGCGTCGCTTCAGCGTTGGAGCCCTACTTGCATACTCGGATCCCTCCAGACTGACGACCGAGTACGGAGTAGGAGTACCCTGGATACCTATATTCTGCCATCTCAGCACCTGTCCCTTCCAGCCTCCAGCCTCCGAACACCACTCTTTACGCATGCGGCTTGCTGTACGGTAATGTGCCGTATTTGTGTGCGATATCTGTATATCGGCAGTACGCAAATTCTCCAGCCATGCGACGCCTGTCCACTGGAGACTCTGGTTGAGCTTCGGGTGCTCCCTGCTTCTGCTAATCCACTTTCCAGTGCATGCCAGCAGTAAGCAAAAAGAAGCCTTCTGTCCGGGCCCTCTGACGTTCTACGCTCCTTGCTCGCTGGGGCCTTGTTTGCTCGTCGCCTGGCGATGTTCCTTTAACATTGCATCCTCCTCCGCCCTCCCACTCGACCGATTTCCCTTATTATGTTCAAGGTCTGTTCCAAGGTTTGGGGTCGCCAGCATGACACCACGTTTCGGCGCCAACAGCCCTCATAGCCACACATCTGGGACACCAGCCCTCTGCCAGTGGACCAGTCACTCCGTCTCAATGTCTTCATCTCCCAATACCCATCGGCCACTCTCGTTCCTCCAAAGCAGTGCGGAGTACAGACACTGCAGACCCAGAAAGCTGCCAAGGCTGCGAGCTGGAGACACAGCAGATGTGGATCTTCAAGGTCCGGAATCTGGCCTCGGACAGACGACGCCATGGGTGCTGTGGCGGATAGCAGCCGCGACCGGCTCGTGGTGCTTCAAAGACGCCATATCTCATCACGCTCCGTCAACGCCCATTGATATCATACGAGGTCTCGTTACCGCATTCCTGCACAAAGTATGTGGTCCACCGCTAGAAACAATGCATCGGAACAGGCTACGTTGCGCGGGAACGAGAAGGCACACGTGGTTCAACGACCCGCGAGCTCTGGATGAACGACACGCAGCAAAAGACAGCCTCTTCTCATCTGCTCGGGCGGCTCTTGGCTTGAACATACAAGTATGCGACGCTGACCCTTTGGCCTGCTATCGCTGAGCAGATTGGCATACTGTTCAGGTCCGGAATCAAATTCGGCTGCATCAGTATCGTTGGATCTTCGATCGTCCGTCCTCAATATCCATGGTACTTTAAGCCTGCTCCACTCCGAGCAGTCAAAAGTGGCACTCCGAGCTCGGCATCCCGAACAGCTTTATCCACATGTCACTGGCTACGCCCACATTCCCACATTCCCACAACCGCTTTTCCATCCAGGACACGATGAGCGTGAGCCCAACAAGACTGCTCTCCAAATGCGACCAGCGACGCTCATGCTCGCCCTACTCGTGCAACACCTGCCAACTGGCTTCTATGCCACCACCAGCGCCTGGGACGCCGTCGCAGTGTACGACAGGTTGTACGAGGCTCATTGATGTCGACCTGCTCTGCTTGATGTGGGACATGCTGCCCTGCAGCATGCTGGACAATCACCTCCACTGTTTATCTATCTTTGGAACGCCGGTCGGTAGGATGGGCACTTCCCATCGAGGTGCAGCAACAAGGCCATGGTTGAGACTCGGGACCCGAGTGTGGGAAGACGCGCCAAGGAGAAGTCAGGCACATGCGCGCCATGTTACCATACGCGTGTTCGCGATATCATACAAATTGCGCACAGCTGGCCGCCCGCCCACGACCGCCCACGACCGCGCACGACCGGCCAGGTATGTTATCCGAAAGTTCGCAATGAGGAATTCCAACCGGAAGCCCGGCGATTCGTCGATGGGTGGCCCCACTTGTCAGCCCGTTCCCTGGTTTTCGGCGTGTCTGGCAAGGCCGTTCGCCGCACTGCAAATCAGAAGACATCTCAAACTACCCATACCCGGGCGCACAAGCTCGCTCGACTGCCTCCTCTGGTCCACAGGGATGAAGACGTCCAAACCCAAGCCGCTTCTGTTGCTCGCTTTCGTCGAACCTACCTACCCCCGAATGGCGAGCTTACATGCAGGCATCAACAGCTCAAAGCAGAAGCATCAGGATTCGGCTATTGTGTCGCCCATGTGCTGCTGCAGCTCAACCTTGGAAGGGAAATTAACGAAAGACCTTCCAAGAGCCAAGACGTGGTTCATTGCTTGAAAAAGTGTGCCGCGAACCCCTGCAGCCGCGTCGCCTTAGCACCAAACCCAGACCACTTTGTGATGTGACCCTGGTGCGCCCCTGGGCTGCCATCCGCTGCCACCTAGCGAAGCCATGCAAATTCGTCCGCGGCCCTAGGCCCCTAGCAGCAATCGTCTTGCCCATACGAGTAACCGTACGGACACTCGCGGAGTGGAGAGAGTTTCCATCAGAAAGTCGTCATAGGCATCGATCTAATCACCGCCCGTGCCACCTCAGTCTTGTTGACTCTAACAAGACTTGAGAGGCATCTCTTTCAGGGGGGGTTTCAAAGTTGGCAACGTTCTCAATCACGTAAGCCACCCAAGCCTGGCTGCACAACAAGTCCCCTAGATTCTCGATATCCCTCCCCATCGGCTACTAAACATTTGTAGTTGGCTGCCTGCCTGAATCCTTCCTGACCAGATGCCATCCTTCAGCCGCAGGACAAGTACGACTGCACGAGCAGGTTGATGGAACCAACCGAGGTGGCATGCTCAAATTGCGACAATGTGATGCGGACTGGACTTCCCTATCGCTCCCGAAGTACATCTTCGGCGGGACGCTTCTGAGGGGATTCTAGACGAATGACGCACTTGTTGTTACCCTCGATCCGTGCTGGAGGGAGCCTAGGGGGGGCGGCCAACCGCGCCATGTTCAAAGACCCCCGTCCATATAGCCGAATTTATATATGCTCAAAGTATCCGTACGGATACCAAAGGTCCCAGGTCGGGCGGCTTTTTCGGAGTCAACGCCACGAACTACTTAGCCTCCGAGCATGCTGTCGCACGCTCATATTAAGCGACCGCCGTTATTCAAGTCTGTTGGAACTGGTAACGGCTTGTGACAGCGGCGCCAAGAGCTGGTGCTCTCACCTTGCAAGAACTGCGCAGCCCGAGACATCGCGGGGCGGCGGCTCAGGATGGACAATTCGTCAGCCGCCAACCGCTCAACTAGCTACAGTACGTCGGGAATACGAGTGCACGCATGCAGCATGCAATGTGCCGTTGCACAAGGCAACAAGCTTACCGCAACTCTCGACAGATGTTCTGCTGGCTGGCTGGCTGGCTGGCCAGCATCTTGGTTTGGCTACACCAACATGTCTTGCACGAAGATGTCAACTCTGACTTGGATCTTGGTCGTCGTCTTTTGCCCATCCCTCACCTCTTCTCACTGATCAAGCTTGCAACGCGGCGGGCTACTACCGTCACCGATGCTTCTGCGTACCCCTGAGTCCTGCATGCTGGCAAGTCCACTCCCGCTCAAGCCAACTACGTACTGTTCAGACACTGCAATTAACATCTTGTTCGACTGCAATTTGTCCGGAATGGGGCATCGCTTTTCCCTGCAGGCTCTGGGAGCCTGCGTTGACAGTTGTCGTATCCTTTACTGTGGATCTTCAAGTGCCGACAGCCAAACAAGCCGGCACAGGTTTTTGCAAACAATGTCACTTGCTGTGAAGCCCGTTGGCGTCCGATTTTGTTGGATAAGAGAGGCCGATCCTTTCGAGGATCACCGACTTGCATCAGCGTACTTGTATTACACAGTAGCTCGCCCCATGGAATCCCTGCTTCGACTGCCTGATGTGGGGAGGATGTGAGTCTGGTAAATGCTTGCTTTCATGCCGCAACTCATAACGAGATACTGTGCTGCACCTACGTGTCCTTCAGTCAATCGACATGATCAATCTACATTATGATAAGTTGGAGTAAAGTTTTCGTCACCTCGGCCCTGGTATAGAGCCGGTACCGCGTTGTCGTTGCAAATGGTTCGAAGGAGCACTATCTCTGGACATTGGCTTCCAATGAAATAGTTTATGTCGGTAGCGTAATGGCCACGGGGCCATTAGGGCCCCACGGCGCGCCGACCATGTGGCGCGGCCCAGTGGCGGAGCCCAGCCACTGGTGACAACTGGCCACCAGTTGTCACCACCCGCCAGGCAATTGGTAACCAATTGCCCAGGGCACCTAGATCTAGCCCATGCGTGGCCCATGGGCCACGCACCACGAATCTGAACACCTTCAACCCCATCGGCATACCGTACGTAACAACACGTACGACGTGCCTTCCCCTAGTGAAACCAACAGTTTAGATCCGCCTCGGACGGCCCAAATTCTCCGGACGGCGGGTACCTTGCTTGGATGGGTTTTCACAGCCGTCGCGAAACCGTTGGCCAGCAGCTGCTCCTCGAGGATGAAATGCAAGGTACTGTCCAGCCCTGTAGCTGTCTTATTCAGCCTCCCGGGGCCTCTCTTATCCGGGCATGTGACAAGAAGATGCCGGATGGCAAGTTTCGCCTCTTGCCGTGCTGTGGCAATGGATGACCATGCTGAGTATACCACGCGTGGCACGTCAGTGGTGCAGAGGTTCCTGGCGATTTGGGCTTGATTGGACGTCGCTCGACATTGCTTATTTAACAGCCTGGAGCAGAGAGGCTTGGCTTTGTTTGCCATTAATATTGCCTCTTGAAGACACCGCAATCTCAGCTTACCGCCTCGAAATCTTGTTCATGAAATGAAGCACGTCCCGCGCCTAGGGTTGTTGTCAGAGGCTGCAGATGTCTTATTTCCAGGACTGAACTCGGTCGCCATCGAACCATGGGACGCCACGCATGAAGCTCGCTTGGACGCGGACTTTTCACGTCACTTGCCACAACGTCCCGTCTTTGGATATTGTTCCGTCGGAACCTGGAACATGACGATTTGACGACGGCCTGCCGGGTTCTGAGAGTCGTTTTCGCGTCAGAGACGCCCTGGTGTCTGCTTGAGCTGCGACAGGATGAGAACCAAGCTTCGGCTGCGTGCCGCTAGGAGATTATAGGAGCCGCCGTAGGGGTTGAAACCTCCGAGGGGGTTTGCGGCAGGGCGCGTGTTCGATGCCCAGAAGTATTCTTGAGCTCGGGGTGATATGCTCCGCCGGCAGTAAAGACATAGGGACGGTGATCATGCAACATCTTTGGAGACGAACCCGGTTCGGCCTCGTGGCTTGAGAGATGAGATAGAGGGAGATGTACAGGGTAATCTTTTGATACTGCTGCTTTCATCTCGATGGAGGCGTGGGATACGAGGGTTGGAGCACGGCTTTGACATACCAACTTACAATTGGTGTTCCCGACGACTAGACAATTACAGGTGCTGTAGCTGAGTGCTCAGAGTGTGCCTTGGCCAGTTCCCCGGGTTGCCTCCAAACAGGTAGGGCGTCGACTCCTCTGGCCATGTTTGTGATGGGACATGGCTCTGTCAAGGAGAATCTCACGAGCTCATCCCGCGTATGAACACTGTAGAAGCAGTTTGACGAGGATACGAAGCCTACCCGAGGTCGATGAAGGGTTTGGATCAAGAGAGTCCCTACTGCCTCCAGGCAATAACCAACCAGTCGAGGCAGATCCCGGGCTTCCTCTGCGGCGCAACCTTCTAACGTAGTCACACATGCATTACTCCTGAAGTTGCTAAGAGGTGCTTAGTCCATATTGAAAGAAGCCACGGTTGAATGTAAGTGTCTGCGAACGTCATGAACACGACCTAATGTTATCAAGTCGTAAAGGCACCTAGCTGAAAATGACTTCTCAACTCCTGTATACGAATTTAGTATTGAGACAACTCAGATACGTCTTCTGTTCGGTGACTGATACCTCAGTCTTTCTCTGTTGCTGCCTTGATGTCGAAGGTCGACAACCCTTATCTTAGGTCGGAAGATACGTCTTAGAATCGATTGTCCGCAACTATCTCTGGCTCCCACAATCTACATTACAATCCCGATTGACGTGTACGTTCAGTTCAGGGTTACAGTAAATCGAACTGAAAGCCACGTGCGATACATTCTGGACGAGAATGCTTCGTGGGCCACATGCTTGACGCTTCTGAGGTTAGAATCTCACTGTTACCCATGTTCAGCAAGACTGGGTTTCCACACCGGAAGAAACGCGTGCTGAAAGGAAACCGGCGATACTAGCGTTGGTACTCATATCAATGGATGAAGTGAGAAACGGTCCTCAGGTCGAGAGAGTTCTAAGCTCCAATATGCCACGGATCCGTTGATCATAGTTAATCTAACCACACTTTGAGCTATTTTGGCAATTCCTGACATATTACAATTGAGAGTCCTGGTAATTACTAGCCTCCACGTGTGTGTAGACTGTATCTCAATACAATGAGAAGAAAAAGAATCTCCGGTGAGGGGTTTCGGCAGGTTGTTCCATCAAAGTACGTCACTCTGGGCCCCGGCAAGACGACTGAAAAGAATGCCTACAGTTAGCTCTTGTATCAATACAGAGTATTGGTACTGAGGAAGTTTGGTATGAGCCAAAACCTGGGCCGGGAGACCTAGGGACTACTTGGTATTCGGAGAAACGGGCTCTACTTCACCAACGCCCTCCGTTGAAATGTGACAATTCTGTACTTTCCACAGTTGGTGTACTTGACAGTTTTACGTGTTAAATACCAATCATGACGTGTTTGACTTTCTTCAGTAGCATGGCACTGTCTCTGGATAGTCATTATCGAAATCTTCTACTGTTTCGTCAGGGCTTGGCTGACGAACTGGTAAGCTACTGTGTCTTCAATATCGGGTTTTTATCAACGATAAAACCGCACTAATTACATCCCTTTTGCCTGATTAGTTGCTCTTGTTAAATGGAAAGTTGATCCCAGTGACTGCTTCAGAAATGGAAAGCTCGCCAAGTGCAGGAGGTCACCTCCAGAGCACAATATAAGCAGTCTGTGCTTCTAGTACTGTCACATACGACCATACCCACTGGAGAACTCGGGATCCCGTCCGCTCTCCCATAGATAAGCCAGTGAGGGCCGGATTAGTAGCTGGGTCGGTGACGACCAGCGAATACCTGGTGTTGTATGTTTTTTGATGTTTTGGTATACTACTGTTTTGGCCCTTTAGTGGAGCTGTGAAAGAATTATTTCTCTGTTAAGTTGGGGGTCTGTACAAGCCAGAATGGAACAGGGTTGGAAAACACTGGAAAACACAAGTGACTCCAGCTCAATTGACTAACGCCAGCCTCTCGATCATGGGTATCCTAAACCTCAACGTAACTTCGTGAAAGACCTGCATCTTGCGTGTGGGGTTGCTTGCGGCACTAACACCAAACACCTCAAGGTGCCGTTGAGTCATCGCGACTCATCAGCAAGTTGCGGAAACCAAGCCCCTTTTCGGGGGAATGTGCCGAATCGTGTACATCCTATCGTCCGCCAGGAGCCCCCCCTCTCCCAAGCTTCGCAAAGCTCGCAGCTTCTCATGGCTGCTGACCCGACCCGATCTCGGGCCGCAGCCAGTCAAACGTGTCGAGCAGGTCAAAGTTGAAGTCGAGCTGCGTGGAAAAGTCCCAGTCCATGGCGTCCAGCGCCGCGGGGAGGGCCAGGGTCCCGCCGCCCGAGGACGAGGAGCCCGCCGCGCCGCCACCGCCGCCCGCGCCGGCGCCGGACCCCGCGGCCGGGTTGTTGAGGGCCTCGTCGAGGACGTGCTGGATGATGACCTTGCAGTCGGCGCAGAGGTCGCCGTTGGGCGCCGTGGGGCCGACCCAGTCGAGGAAGCCGACGAGAAGGCTCAGCTTCTGGATGATGCTCGACCGGGTCACTTTGGGGTTGAGGGGGTGCTTCCCGCCGCGGAGGGTGGGTTTGAGCAGTTCGAGGCAGAGGATGCCGCCGCCCGGGGCCGCGTAGGCCATGACCTGGGAGGTGAGGTTTTGGGTTAGTTGGGATCCGTAAGGGAGACTAGCGGAGTGTGATGCATGTGTGTATGGTGGAGAGGGAGAGGGAGAGAGAGAGACAGAGAGAAAGAGAGTGTGTGTACTTACAAGCCACTCAAAGTCGCCGTTCATGACGGCCAAACGGTCCATGTTGGTCCAGAAAATGAGCGTTTTGGACACCATCTCGAAGCTGACGGAAAGCAGCGCGCCGTCGTCGTGGCCCCGGCGCGCGAGGAGGCGCTCGACGAAGAACATGTTCTGGAGGTGCTCCAGGTGGAGAATCAGGCGCACGTAGAGCGTGCCCACGTCGAGCTTCCTGTCCTGGACGATTTCCTCCTTGAAGAGTATGACGTCCGGGAACCCGGCCACCGTCTTCAGCTGTCTCTGCTTGATTTCCCTACCGGCCCAACGGTTTAGCATCGACCCTGGCGCATGCATGTTCGGCCAAAGGGCGCGCGAACTGCTTTTGGTGGTAGACTCACAAAAGCGTCTCGACTGGGGTCACGGCACCCTGGCCCAGGGCGATCTCGAAGAGTTCGTCGCGGATGTGCGCCAGCATGACGCGGCACCGGATGAAGGTGGCCGAGTTGAGGGAACCCTCCCTGCTCCAGCCGTTCTCGTCGAGGGCGGCCACGCGCCGGGCGAGGGTTTCCCTGTCGGACATGAGGTACGCGTCGTCGAGGTCCAGCGGCGGCGGCGTGCGCGTGTATCTCCTGCTGATCATGGGCGGCCGCCCGCAAAAGGAGGCGAGGACCTTGTCCATGTAGAAGATGTAGCAGTAGATTTTGCGCTTGATCTCGTTGCCAATGTTGGGCACGTACGACTCGGACGGGGCCTGGTCGTGGAACCCGAGGAACGTCGACAGAGCAATGGTTTCGGAGTGGAGCTGCCAGCTCGAATAACCTGACAGACGGCTGAGCTGAGTCTTGTGTGTCAAAGAAAAAAGGTTGGGGGTCGTTTGCACTCACTAGCATCGCCAGAAGACAGGGTCTGGATGACGGCTCGCTTGGCCGTCATGAACATGAGCAGCGTGTTGCCTCCGCTCCCGGCGGCTTTCGTCAGTTCGATACAGGCGCTGATGCAGTAACGGTACTTCAGGACGATTCTCGTTCCTTCGTCCATGCTTGCAAACAAGATTCCAACGTCGGGTCGGTAGGGGCCGGTGTACCTCGCATCCATCTCCGAGTAGGCGAACATGATACCGAGGGACTCCCATCGCAGGTTCAGCCCGGTGAACTGGGCAATCCACTCCTCGGCGTCCACGCTGTCCTCGTTCAGCGACTTGGCCGTGTTGGCGCATATTGTGCGCGCGAGGGCTGTCAGCTCGGCGTCGCTGGGCGGCTCCGCGGCGCCAAAGTGCCGGGGGAACGTGTCGTACAGAGAGACGATGATCCTGCGGACCGCGGGCCGGAACCAGGCGTCGCTGGGGTGGTTGCGGCTGTCGAAGAGCTTGAGCGCCGCTTCCCGGCCGGGGACGCTGCGGAGGATGTTGAGGCATGTTTCCAAGGCCTGCGGCGTCAGGGGTGGTGAGCACGGGAGCTCGCAGTAGGCTATCGTCCCAATCTCTCCTATGGGTGTCGTCCCGGACGGCTGGAGACGGTTGAGGTTGTTGCGCGTCTCCTCGTAGATGCCGCAGAATGACGTGAAGCCCAGGTACCCGGTGCCGAGACCGTTCGGCGTTGCGCCGGCGCTGGCCGTGTCCGGAGTGGTGGGGTCAGTCGCCGGAGCCGAGGCCGATACCGACGCCGATGGGGGCCGGACTGTTGCTGTGCTGGGCGGCGTCGATGCTGACGCCGAGGACGAGGTACCCGTCGCCGGCTGCCCTGCTTCGTAAACTTGTAAGGGGGGTCCGTATGTTTGCGTCAGGGGAATCGAGGCGGCTGTCGATTCCCTGGCTCTTCTGGCTTCTCTCAAGCGGCTGTTTCGAGGGGGTTCTCTCGCAGGAGTGGCAGAAGTCGCAGGAGTGTTGCTCAGAATGTACACGCACCCTTCTGGAAGCTTTGACTTCATGCACCTATTACACACTGGCTGGGTGTGATCGCAGGCGACTTTGCGTTTGCGACATGGTTCGCAGGCCTGGGGCCGTCCGTTTTTGCGGAATAGACGCGGCTGTATCGGCTCCATCGGTCGACAGAAATACCAAATTGAATCGGGAATAGATGGAGCGGTTTGCCTCAGCTCGCTCGTTCCGTTCACGTCCAGCTTGATTGTACGTGGAGTGCGAAATCACAAACTCGCATCGGTCTGAGTGAGAAAACAGGAGCGGCTTCGGCTTCGGTTCGGCTTCCAACTCGTCATCTGAGTCTCGGCTTCGGCTCGGCTCCCGACCCCGAGACCGACGACCAAATCGACCCGACCCCCCCAGCAATCCACAGAACATGTCAACCTGGGGATCGTGTTAATTAGTAACTCTCACTCGACCGTCTAAGCCCAAACGGTTTGGCCGCGACGTCTTTGCAAGGGCTTACAGGGCTGACGAGCCAACAACTTTTGGAGGATGATTTCCGATCCCAGCCATGGTTGGCAGTGGGACGCGTGATCTTGACTACGATTTCGGAGCCCACTTCGGCTTCGTTGATCCGCGTCTGACTCCTGCCGGGATGGCGCTAACACAGGACAACAGTTCCATGGCGCTGTGGACTCCATTCACGCCGCGCCCTTGGGCATGATGCCATGTAGATGGTGAGTTTGCTTGCATACGTGATGAGCCAACACAGTACTTTGCGTGCAGAGCCTGCTGCTTGTGTTGGGACCTGGATGTCAGCTCGAGATGTATAAAGACCGGCCAAGCCCACCCTCAGATTTGAGGTTGAAGGACGCTAGAATATCAAGCAAACTTCCAGTGGCATCGACACACATACCATCAACATCTCGACCAATACTTCAAGTTTTTCTAAGCATTCCAACATCTCCACATGAGCTCCATCGAGACGCAACACCTCAAGGCCATCATCCGCGACAGCATCAACGGCACCATGTCTGGCAACTACTACGAGTCGGCAATGGCCATTCCTGGCATGCATGCCTCGGCCATGCCTCGCCGTCCTGCCCAGCCAGCCAAGTCTCAGCGCCCAACCCCAGCGGCAATGGCCTCGGAGGTGACTCTTGTTGACGAGAACGGTGCGCCCGCCATGTCAAAAGAGAAGGAAGCCGGCAGTGTTATTGAGAGTATGTTGTGCAAGACCCGAACCCCTGCCATCGTCAGAAGAGAGTTACTAACTCGACATTCAACAGAATCACCGCGCAGGGGACTTCTCAAGCGCATCTTGAAGAAGTAGACGAACGACCGTAACATGATACCCAAAGCCTTTCCCCGCAACGAGAAAGGCAGTCTCATTGTTTTCTCCGAACGAGCCAGCTGTGCAATTTGGCTTCTCCAAAGTTATGGGTGCTTCCAGCATCCTAATGATCCCTCTCGTGGGCCTGCTTACGACGACTTGATGCAGTCGTCCTGCAAGCAATACTGCATTGTCCTGCATAAACTTGGGCCCCTGTACATCCGACAGAAGATCACCAATTCTCGCGGTCGTGTTCCTCCACTCGGCTTCAGAAATCGGTCGGTGATCAGCTGTACGCCCGCGTTCGCCAGTCTGCCAGGTCGCCCGCGGCATCGAATAACGACGTGGCTAGGTCGCAGAGGTTGACACGCTTGCGCCACTACGCCAGCGATACCTCTTCGACGCTTCTGGACGCAATTTTCTTGGTATTACAGGATACCTCACCTTGAGAAACTTCAAAACCCAATCCATATAGGTTGGTTATGGTCGCTGGGGAAACCGTACACATGCACACCTTTTCTCCCCGAGTATACGATAGGCAGTAAGGCGCATAATGGAATGAACTTTTTTCTGGAAGAAGAGAATTGAATCCCCCTTGCTTGTGAAAGTGTTTTGCGTAGAATACTCCGCTCTCTCGGGCCCGGAGAAGAAGACTACATGCTGGCTTCTTCACCTGGGCGAAGTCAAGTATATTCAGAAGAGATCCTCCCGAATGAGGTCCTTCTCCATTCTGTCCAGGACAGGTTCTTCCACCCAATAAGGTCTTCTCTATTGAGGAGGATCCTTTCCATCCAAAAAGGTCCCTCCTATCCAAGAAGGTCCCTTCCATCTAAGGGGGTCCCTCCCATTTAAGAAGGTCCCTTCTATCTAAGAGAGGTCCTTCTGCATTCTGTCCAGGAAAGGTCCTTCCACCCAAGAAGGTGTTCTCTATTCAGGAGGACCCTTTCTACCGAAAAAGGTCCCTCCTATCTAAGAAGGTCCCTTCTATCTAAGAGAGGTACTTCTGAAAGGGGCCCCTTCGATCCAAAGAGTTCCTTCTATATTCTATCCTAGAAAGTCTTCTCTCATCAATAGGATACTTTCCACCCAAAAAGGTTACTTCCATCCAAGAGGGTCCCTCCTATCTAAGAGATCCAAAGAGGTCCTTCTGTATTCTATCCAGGAAAGGTTCTTCTATCCCAGAAGGTCTTTTAGTTCAAGAGGATACTTTCCACACAAAAAGGTTACTTCCATCCAAGAGGGTCCCTCCCACAAAGGTTCCTTCCAAACAAATTTCGAGTAAAAAGGTCGCCACCATGCGCTCACGTAACCTTGGGAGTTTCGACGACACTCGAGTCACCTTGAGGATTCGTCTACCTATTTGACAGAGATGGGCTGCACACAGAATTGAAAAACCATCTCTTTTCCAACTTACAGAATAGACAGCTTCAATATCAGGTTACATTTCTCCGCCGTTGTCACTTCATCCTGAACATCCCCAAATCTACTAGTCGATACCACAACGGTTTTAGAAGCATAATTCGAGTCGGCACTCAAGATGGGTCTCCTGCACCGTTTACGAAGCCATTCCGGCAACACCTCGCCTGACAATTGGGAAGCTCTCCTTCAAAAGAGCAAGCAAGGGCAACCAAAGCCCACGGACTTCGACAAGAGCGAAATAATCGACATTCCTGTCTACATTCATGTTATTGGAAGCGAACATGTCGTGGCAGACATTCATGAGGTATGGACCAGCTGCAGCTTCTTCTCGGCCCACGAAACTGACAAGCCTCTCAGAACAATATCCCGAACATGATCCAGCCAGTTCTAGAGAAATGGTTCTTGCCATTGGGCTATCGATTCAGTGTTCTTCAAGTCAGAAACGTCATATCTTCGGAACTCGGCAACATTGATTTTGACACGCAAGAAATATCGGCCAACGTTGTGACGGGCGTCTACCACAAAGGTAGCTTCGAAACCCTGAACATCTTCATTGTTCCGAAACTCGGCGCTGCAAAGGTACTAGGGATCACAGTCACGCCGGATTATGTCTTTCTCAAAGCTCACGGTTTGCTGGTCAATTGTGTTATTCTGTCTCGAGACGCGATGAAGCCCAGTTTGGCAAGCCTTGTCGTTGCACATGAAGTCGGCCACTGGCTGGGTCTGCCGCACTCAGCTTACGAGGGCTGTGGTGTTGTCTGGGCGGGACATGAAGACTGGCGCGACAACTCTGGTTACCAAAGTATTTCCAGGCGCGTCTTCCCAGCCCTCGGGTGCTGTCGACACGGCAACTATAAAGGTCGCTGCATGGGTTTAGCACATGCCGGAAACATAATGAGGCCAGACATAAGGTAGGCAATACCCGCGTTAGCCATTCCTTTTCGCACTGCTAATAATTTCAGTCCCGGGGATGTCATAATCGACGGGTTCCATGTGACTCAAATCCTGCGCATGCGGGAATATTGGTTTAAGCAACGGGACCCAAGAACCAGTTGGAAATACGCCTCGTACGAAGAACCTTCAGTGGAGGCCAGTGCTGAGGACCGGATGGACCTGTGTCGTCGACTCCTGCGGCAACTCGCTCGGGGAGAAAGGTGGAAGCAACGTTTACGAAGCTGTGTATAATTCCATCATATCATTCACGTTATCAACTACTCCATAGTGAGAGTCCATTTCCCAAGTTCAATCGTCACCAGACCCCTTTCCATCTGCCCGTCATGCCTAGCCCCACCTCGTCCGCCTCAAATCCCCTGCGCCCTCCATCGCCATGGAACCTTATTACACCTCCAGGGAAGCGCGTGATGCTAAGTGCCATGCCAGATAGATTATATGATAAAATCCGTGACGATATGTGCCAACCATTGCTGTGTGGAAAAGTCTGCATCAGGCTGCTTCTGGAGAATCATATACCTGATCCGGGACTTCATGGAGGTCTGTGAGGTTCTTTTGATGTTCAGAGATTGCTAGCTCGACGAGGCGGTTATTCTCTCCCGAGAATAGACTTGCTGATTTCGGCGCCGGAGGATGAATACATTTGGGGTGCAAGACGCGCTTGTCCAGTCCTCGTGGGAATAGTCCCGAGTGGAAGGGCGGCCGTTCTTAGGAAGTGTCGGTGTGTGTTTACTCCCAGACTATTTTTGAAGACATTCGGAAAGTCCATTATGATAGGCCACATGCACAAAACGTAGGTCCACCAGGACCCGACATCCTCCACAGGTCTGCCATGTCGAAAGGGAGGGGTCCAAGGGTTTCTTCGATGCCATCACCGAGGTATACGTCTTGTCTGAGATCGTTTGCCTCCATCCCTTACCCTCGGCCTTCTCCCGGAACAACACGCGAAAGAAAGTCCAGCTTAGCCATTCTGTTCGCGGCAACGCAGGGGTTGCTCTTCGACTATGATCAGCAAAGCATTCGGTCAAAGATTATCAGATTTATGTCATGAGTGTGTTTGTCAACTATGACGGCGAAACCCGGACGAGGTAGGTACTGAGCAGGACGGAATCCTCCCAGGTAACATCCCAGGCAAGGACGTTGGGACAAGTACTTTATACCGAACACGTCATCTCATTAGAATGAGCGGGACACAAAGTAATGACCTTCGGAGAGTTCGTGACTTATAGATTGAGGTGCAGGGGCAGGCAATGTCGTCGGAAGCTGTGAACATCGCCAGCATGTCGTCCTGAACAGACTTCCGGGCCACTCTACCCTCCAGCACGTGATGTGGGGCTTTCATGAGCTTGACATGCGACTTCTGGCCCGATGACTGAGGCAGAGAGTATGTTCTTCGACGCAGTTCAACGATCTCGTGATAGGCCTCTCACTTTCCGAGTGATTTGCTCCTTCACGCATTCTACTGAAGGACTTTCTGTATACAACGTGCTGTTGGTTATATAGCAGGGACATGCGCAGCTCCCTCGCCTCTTTTGCGTCCAGGGACGGTTTGTAAGACGAGGCATGTCGACTTCCACAGAGATGCGGGGGCCCCAGGACGGTTGGCGGTGTGCACGACGCGAAATACCAGGCCATTGACGCCAGAAGAGCCTTCAAGACCACCAAAATAGTATAGCTTACTGAAGACTTTAGAAATCCAGCTGGAGCAGTAGTGGTAATTTAGGGTAAAGCCTCTACCACCTGAGCAGCTTAAGCCTCATAAGCTATAGGAGTCTCAGCGCCCGAGACAGCAGCACTATTGTTGTTAAATGTTTTTCGTAAGCTTGCTGCTCTTCGGAACAAACGGCGATCTGGATATTAGACCTCGCTTGACTGATCTTGTTCGCTCTGCGCTACAAAAAGATTAGTTGAAGCAAACCAAACAGGGCGAGACACTTACTCTGTCTTCAACTGGGATCTGAAGTGCTGTTGAATATCATCCACTTGTCGAAGTCTGGTAGATAAACGCTCACCGTCTGAAATCAGATCAGATTTCGAACGTTTCTACTGCTGCGGCTTGTGGTAACGGAGACCCTCGGCTCGGAATTCGCAAGCAAGTCGACGAACTCTTGGTGGAACCATGTGCCGCCAGCGTCCAGATATAGACTTCTTTGATAGTTATACCAAGTCTTCCGTATTACCTCAGAAACATAACCAGCTTTTATATAGGGCTAGTCTGGACGTGCTCAGGGACGAGCCGCTCCACGTCCGCTTGCAAATGTCGCCGAAATCGTCGAGCGAACAAGCATCGTCAGGATAGCAGGTCGTCGGCCTCCACGTCCCCTTCGCTGCCTACTCATCTAGGACTCGGGTATCCGGGATCTTCGGCCCTTCTGCCACAGCGTTGAACTGGCGGCAGCTGATGAAGAGACGAGGATAATAATTGTACGCGATTCCGAGGTATTCGCGAATGATTTCGAAGGCGATGACAGTGCGTACTTCGCCTTCAATCGACACAGGGATCTGGTCTTTGGCCTCGAAAGCAGCTATAAATCTTCGAATGTTTCGCGTCTCGATCCAGGGATCGTAGGAATGCTGGACGTGTAGGCTGTGAACACAACCCGACCCTCCTCGCTGAGGTACCCATCTTCCAAGTCCTTCCCATCGCCTGCTGCTCCGTAATCTACACAGCCACACGAGCCTTGGGGGGAAATGTGTGGACGTAGCCCCGGACGGCGTCGTAGATACTCCTGGAATGGCTCGTTCTCGAAAGGGCGTCATCGTCGGCTGGAGTACTATATTCCCAACTGTATGGGCTTGAAAGCTGCCCGCCCTATATTATCCGAGTCACATCGATGCTTTCCTGTCGCAGAAACCACCCTGTTGCGGTGCTGCTGAGCTGCGATGCTGTTGATGTGACTGTCGGGAACCTTGGAGGAAAGCAGTCCGGGGGTATCACTATACCGCGATGCCAGCCTACCAGAGACGCTTCAATCGTGATAACAAGTAAATAATAGCAACAATGCGCTTGCTTGTAGGAGCTGCTCTAGTGGTGCAGATGGAGCGGGAACCGCCACCAGAGACAGGGCTCCAGTCCCAGCGCTGTCGGGAGTTCGTGTACTGCGCAACAGGGGCCTGGGCAAGCAGCTATCTGCAGCCCCCAGCAGTATGATTCTTGTCTCGATACTTCTGCCGTTGGTGCAGAATATTTTACGGTATCCCTCGCAACTAGTCGGCCCGTGTCATATTCTGCTGTCGGTGATATATTCATTTAGAAACCTCTAGAAATGGCTGCTGGTGAAAGCACGGCAGGCACCCACTGATCCCTGAAGCCATTCACAAACATCACCAACTGCCCAACGTCAAGCAGTAAAAGGCTACTGGTGCCTCGTCCGGTGGCAGACCGCAAGTTTGAATCATGTCGGGATTTCCAGTCGCTTAGGGGATAAAAAGTTGCACCATGTTTAACCGAGGAACCGAAGCGGCATATCGACGCCGGTGATAGCAGTTCGGGAGCGTGGTCTGATCGGCACAGATGTCGTTATAATGTTGATGGAAATGAAACAGTAACTGATGGTGGCACAGGGGCCGGGAGGCAGGAAATGATCAACGGAATATCCATTGACATTATAAGTTGCTGATTCAATACTTCAATGACCTTTGGGGGCCATGAACAGTGCCCCGGTATATAGGATCCTCTCCTCTAGTGAGATTGAAGGCATATAAAGTAGCAGTATAGGCGACTACTTTGATATATATACTCTCAGAACCGCCAGGGTCTTGCTTGAATGATGCTTGAGAATATCACCTCTTTTCCTCTGCATGTATGCGAGACAGATGAAAGGGTTTTGACGTGGACTGCGAGATGAAATATTTTGATAGATTCATGAAACTGGGATAGATGCAGTCGATTAAAATCAAGTGGGAGGAAATGTCCAATATATTCGTACGATGAAGACAATATGTTGAGCCCTTACCCAGTGTATGTTGATGGGTTTGCGCGGTTGCAACGCCCGGATCTGGCGTGCTGGCAAGTTGCCCTCAACTACCCAATTTCAGTAAGAACTTGGAGATAGGAAGCTAATTGGGATCTATAGATCTGAATTCATTCAAATTCTGTAGATCCATGAGGACTGAATCCGTTGATGTAGGTGTGCTACACAGCAGGCAACCCCATATGCCACGGGATCTTCTTGGAAAGTTGGTAGGAATATCGCGCACAAGCGGACCTGATGTCTACCCGGAGTCGGATGTTCTCGGTAGATAAGTAGAGAGCTGTATAATAGGACTTTATCGGGACAGAACCAGAAGCTGGTGAGGTTCGTCATCCTACCCAGCCATAGAATGTCCGACGTGGTGTAGACGAGGTCTGCAAGGCGTGCCGTCAGGCATGTGAGCTGGGCCATGCACTTCATTCGCCAAACGGAGCTTAGAACGATGTTTTCCCAGGAGTGGCGCCTGGATACTCCATTCCGTGGGCAGGTCGGGTTTGAATAATATATAAGGAAGCACGAATAAAAGAAGGAGACCGAGAGGTCGATTCTTTTGGAGATCCCGCGGGCCATCTACGGGGCTGTGCGAC
Organism: Colletotrichum lindemuthianum; assembly: GCA_001693025.2. NCBI lineage: Eukaryota > Fungi > Ascomycota > Sordariomycetes > Glomerellales > Glomerellaceae > Colletotrichum > Colletotrichum lindemuthianum. The sequence continues at coordinate 70,368 of MASP02000334.1, forward strand.
ATCCTAAGGTACTGTCTGATGATATTGGAGACCACGTTGACCCGGAAAGCACGTGTAATAGTATAAGGGATTCTGTCTATCTCTTGGAGCCTTGAACCAAGGTTCAGGAACCGTGTCAGTCTCAGGTCGTTTCAATTCGTCCATGAGAGCTGTAAGATAGAACGAGGACATTCCGGCAGCAAGGTCGACAGCCACATTGACTGGCTAAGCTACTTCAACCTCAAGTGGGTATGCCGCAAAAGAAGACGCAAACGTAATAGTCTTCATGGAGCTTGCCGTGGCATGGTCTCCAGCGGTCCGGGACCTCTACCACCTTATAGTCGTTCGTGCCGGTAATTCCGGCCTCCTGAGACCTTTTCTTGGGTCCCCTCGGGGAAAACGACGATATTGGAGGCATTGTAGAACTTGTGTACGAACAGGACAATGCAACGGCTTCTTGCCTCGGCCATTAAGTCTCCTTAGGTCTTCACGAGGTTGAGTTATAGCTAGGCTCACGAAAGCTTCATTGTTCTCGACCGGCCGGCGTCCAATACATCCCTCGAATCATTTTTGTCGGAATTTGCGTATGTAGGGTAGGCAGTATAGTGTACTCCTCAAGAGGTTGGTCTCGTAAGGCTCTCTCTGGTTCATGACGTTCTGCTTCGAGGATGTTGTCGGGGGTCTCGTCGTCGGGACACGGCTGACTTTGGTTCTCCTCGCGTCCCTTGGGTGGGTTATCGCTTGAAGACGGGTAATCTTCGAGGTCTTTCGCTGTTTGAGTAGTCTTGGTATATGAAGTGCAGTACATAGTGTTTCTTCGCATCCGGCTCCGCTGTCCGTCTACGCTGTATCTGCTGTTCCTCATTGTTGTCTGTCGGTGCCTCTCGTCCAGCTTATATAGATGATGTTCAGACCAGATCCGCGGAGGCTGACGTACGTATGCGTGAAAATGATGGGAATGACCAGACGGGCAAGCAAGTTTCTTCCCCAGCACATCTGTGTTGCGTTTGTGCTGTCACAAACCAGCCCTAGAAGCACGTCAAAACGGGCACCACTGCACCGATTGCTACTGCTTTCTTCTACCTACCAAGCGCTTATTAAGCACCTAAGTGGAAAGCTTCTCCAAAGCGGCCGATGGGCGCGAGAAACATGTAGAAAGCCTCAATCGACAGGGAGTGGTGGAACGAGTTCCGTTTCCTGGCCGTCTGGGCAATCCGGATGCAACCAAGCCAATGACGACGAAATCAAGCCATGCAGAGCAGTTGAAATAGGAAAGGAAAAAGAGTAAAAAAAAGGGTCAAAAAGGAGGATTGAACTCGAGAGGGTAGACTGGTTCTACATATTCAAGTTTGCGGCGCCCCAGCATGTTGACGTCTGCCATCTTGACCATTTAGCCCATCTCGAGTGACAGCTGGGGTGAATCTCTAGTATATAAACCCCCTAGGTCGTTCTGAGAGGAAGGTGTGCGACTTGCGCTCTTGCCAGATGCAACCAAGCTAACTAATAACAACAAAAATAAGTCATGCAGAAAGAACACTTAGAATAGGAAAGGAAAAAGAATAAAAAAGGGTCAAAAAGGAGGATCGAACTCGAGAGGGTAGACTGGTTCTACATATTCAAGTTTGCGCGCCCCAGCATGTTGACGTCTGCCATCTTGACCATTTAGCCCATCTCGAGTGACAGCTGGGGTGAATCTCTAGTATATCAACCCCCTAGGTCATTCTGAGAGGAAGGTGCGACTTGCGCACTTGCGCTTCTTCTGGATTGTCCCCGGCCCACCATGAGACATCATAAGACCTATAAGCATAGTTGAAGGCTTGCGGATCGTAGAAGCGTGTAAAACATCTCTAGCAAATGTGTTCCGGATACCAGAGATGTAAGGCACGTCTGCCTCTTTAACTGGAGCACAAACATTCCCTTGATTTCAGATGCTCAGATATCCGCTCCACGCAGATTGCTCTTGCTTTCGCTTGCACATCCAACCGTACAAACATCTTGTCTGCATCAATGTTGGCGTTTGCAACGATTACAGTGTAGAGGCTATCCAATCACGCTTCTGGGTACTGAAGCCATGTGTTTTATTCAGTCTGTCAGGAAACATGCAGCGCAAGCGAGAGGGCCTCAACGTATCGACACGAAGTCCTGTCACCAAGACGACGAACGAGGGCGAACAACGAGCACTTGTACCAATCGATCAACACTTCGAATGATAGAATTATGTAGGAAGACCGAATCTTGCAATGGGAGTATCGATATGAAAACACAAATGCCGCCCACCCCAACGCCGATGATGAAGACCAGCCTTCTATATGTTACAAAGCACCTCATTGAGACTTGTTGTCGTCGTTCTCGCCCTCCTTTTCCCCTGTGATCTTGTCCCAAGCCTTTCCAAACTTGTCCTTCACCCAGTCCCATATGCCGATGAGGGTCTCCTTGCCTTTCTTGATGGCATCTTCGTCAGCACCTTCACTATCTTCCGCATCACCAGAGGATGCGTCCGTCGAAGAGGGATGGGGCGGGTCGACCTGGATGGGCTTGGCAGGCTCGGAAGCCGGTGTTGCTGGCTGGGATGCTGCCACGGTAGGAGCAGCAGTGCTGGTGAGAACTTGAGAGGTGGTGTACGCCGGAACGGGATCCTCGGGTTCGGGCATGTCTTCGGAGCTGTGCGTGCCGACTGGCGAGAGCGGCAGACGCAGAGTCCCGTTGTTCGGCATCGGAGTGAGACCGACAGAGTCGCAAAGGATATTGTACACGTTGATATTTTCTGTACGTGTAAGCTTTTGCTTTTCAAGCGAGCGGCGAAGAATGACTTACGGAAGACGTCAATCTGACTGTTGGGCGGGTGAGGAAAGGCGGGTCCGCGAGCGATGAAGATAGCACGCATCAGTGGGTGCTCGTGATCGTAGCCGTGCAGACCGCGAGGGTCGTAGACAGTGCCATCCTTCAGCGCTTTGGCGACATCCAGCTCCTTTTTGGTGACGATGGCCCACCCGGTCTTGGGCACTATCCACAAGGGCGCGATGCGCTTGTTGTTGGAAAAGTGGTATCGCTCGGGCATGTTCACATCACGAAGGTAGACGTCAAAGTTGGGATTCGTCTTGGCTTTCTCTGCCAGTCCGTTGTACAGCTCCTGAAGGTCGTCGGGGTTCTTAGGACGAAGACCGTACAGTGGCCAGCCATCGGTATGGGCGATCTTTGAAGTGTCGACGAGATCCTCGAGTTGGAGAAGGCGTGTGGTGTAGGTGGTGGCCATGCCGTGGTCGGAAACGACGATGACGTTGACGATACCAGTGAGGTTGCGCTTCTCGAGACCAAGGAACAGCTGGTCCATCATGGCGTCGGCGGCCTGGATGGTGGTGCGAATTTCAGTGCTGTTGGGACCGTATCTGTGACCATCGGCATCGACATTGGGCACGTAGGCGGCGATGAGCTGGGGCCGCATGTCTTCGACGTCGGCCGTCTCATCCTCCATACCAGGCTTGTCGAGGAACTCCAAGATCCTGCTGACTTTGTTGTCGAGGGGCTCGTTGCCGTTGAATCTGTCCAAGAAAGTAGGTTCCACTCCCAGTATGTGAGCCTCACTGCCAGGCCACATGTGAACCGCGGAACGAATACCCTGCCTCTCAGCAGTAGCCCAGAATGGTTCACCGTCCCACCATTTGGCGTCAAGGCTGCGAGCCGGGTCGGTGTAGTAGAACTCGGCCTCCATGTCGGGGTCCCAAAACGTGTTTCCCACGACTCCATGGCTCTCGGGGTAAAGACCAGTTGCGATCGTATAGTGATTCGGGAAGGTGACGGAGGGAAATGATGGATGCATCCACTTTGGTGACACTCCCTCCTTGACGAAAGCACTCAGTCTCGGTGTCAGGTCGCGCTGCAAAAAGTCGGCGCGGAAGCCGTCGAGACTGACGATGATGGTTGTCGGCGCAAACAGAGCAGTGCCATTGCTGACAAAGTCGACCCTATGCGCAGACTTGCTGGACAGCGACAGCTTCCAGGCCAACAGCACCAGGACGGCGAAGCCGGTGGCGATGATGCTGTGAATGAAAACCCACTTGCGCCACCTCAGTCTCTTGTCTTCCTTTGTCTTTTCGTTCATTCTTAGTCTCTGTCGGTCTATTTCGTCGCTGTCGTCTCGTTCGCTGCTCTCGCCCGTTGAGCTGCCCTCCTTCATGGCGCCCTCCTCCATTTCGTACATCAACTCGCCATCCTCGCCGTGTATAGCCTTCTCCATCAGCCGATCTTTTCTCTGTTGCCTCCTAGTGCGGCGCTGTTGTCTCTTTTCCTTTCCACTCAGCAAATCTTCGGACGAGCCATTGCTGGACCCCGGCCTGGCACCGTCAGGGCCGCGGCCAAACAATTTCAGGGGATTCGGCACAGCGAGACCCGATCCTCGGCGCTGAAGGTCCTGCTTCTTCTTAAAGGTGTCGGTCACAAGCTTATCGACCTCCTCTTCCTCCATGAACACCATGCTGTCGGCGGCGCGCAGCTCTCGACTGTTGCGGGCGCGTTGTTGAAGCTCGTCATCGTCGCTGTCGCTTTCTTGGTCGCTTCGGCTGCTGTGCAGGGATGAGGCGTCGTCGTCGTAGTTGCTTGGGGCGAGCAGACTCGCTGTGTCGCGACCACCGCGGGACCTGTTGTTCTGGCGGCGCATCGACATGGCTGACAAATGCGTAGAGCCAGGAAGAAAGGAATTGTCGTGCTCAAGTCATGGAACGACGTCGTCGTAACGTGTAGTTTTAGGGACGATTAAACCCGAGCCGGCGGGACATGGGAGTTACTGCGTAGTTCTTCTCTTACAGTGAGGGAGCCCCCTGTAAACGACCACCAAGACCCTGGGTGGTTGGCTGTCGCTATCTGACGGGAGATAAATGCTCCATTCCGACGCCTTATTTCAGGGTCCTCGCCCCTCAAGCTAGTGGCTGTCATTGGTTGACAGGATAAACCAAGCTGTTAGTGATACCCGGTTGGGAAACTGCACCTTGATACCCCACTGTTTTGAATCCATGCAAGGCAGGTGGTCCGGGCTTGAAGTAATTGCGTGCCTTGGATTTTCTCTTCGTCTATCCGTACTTGAGGTATCAAACGAAGCTGCCGTGGGCTGTTAGATATCGAGCAAATTGTGTGCTTTTATCCGCTCGAGATACTTGTCGGCCAACGACAAGACCCATGTCAGCACGATGGCCCACAAATAGCTTTGACAGAGGCACTGGCGCTATTATCTTCATGCATTCAATAATTGGCATCTGCTCCAATGACAGTCAGGTGGTGTGGCAGACGGCTGAAGTACCCCCCCCCTCCTTGCCAGACATCCTGGTGATAGTGGCGTTCATACAGCGTTCCTTCCATTATTTGTATTCTCAAGACGATAAGAGGCCATAGATGAGTCAACTCGAATTTACGGCCTTGGCTGCTGGAATCGTTCCCTGGAAGCGCTGTTCGTACTGTTTTTACCTCTATTCGTGTCAATGAGTGTTCTTAATCCTGATCAAATCGTCTGCAGTAGCTATCGGCGTGAGAATAAGCGCTCGAGACGTCCAGAGTCGGCAATGGTAGCATCCAGCGACATGGGGTATCCCAAGCGGGAAAAGGCTTGTTTTCATTCGTGCCACAAGCTAAGCCTGCGGCAGGCATCACGAGGACGACATCTACGGCTGATTGGATGCTTCGACGAAGAAGCAATATTTCTACATTCACGCTTCTTCTATGTCTCATACGCCCCAGACTCGATACCGCTGCCCCGTTAGAAGCAATCGTAGAAAGGTCGGTCTGCGGGAAGGTCATGCCAGGGTGCTGGGGACTAGGTCGTTGCCTTCCTCAGCGGGTATCTGTCAGCTCTCCCTCTTCGAATCGCAAGACTTGACTTTCATCCCTTTCGCACCCTCAACTGGCAGAATACTCGACTGGCGAAAACTTACCACAATGCATTCTTGTTGATAGACATGCCAAGCTCACCAAGTCCAGCAGCACACGAGTTCACTACTCGGCAGCATCCGCATCCAAGACAACAGTCACTGCCAAGCCTCGCAGGCATGCAGCGGCGCCATGCAGCGAAAACCCTCGGTGAACACTGTCGTTTTTCGAACGCCATCTTGGAATCGTCTGGATGGGAGCCCGACGACACTTCTGAGCCCGGCCAACTCCTGGAACACACGCGATGAGGTTATTCGGCGGTTTTCCGACCCGGCCAAGGAAGACGACGTTGAGACATCTTCGGAAAGCTATGAGTAAGAAGTCTTGGATCGCATAGTCAGCTCAGGGCGCGAGATCGAACATTGACTCCTTCCAGGAGGGCAGAGACATCCTACGCAAAAGTTGTCAAGTCACTTCAGACTCTCCTCAGAGACGAAGGTGCCTCCGTCACGCTTCCCGCCAAACATGGCAAGCAAGAACTATACCAGGTCGCCCGACAGATCCAAAAGGCCAAAGATATAGCGCTGGACAATAAGAAAATGCAGAAATTCGTCAAATCCCTAGACTACTACCAAGGCGTCTTTGACATCCTATCGCAGGCAGATTTTAGTGGTCTGCCTTTGATATGGGGAGGACTAAAGTTCATATTGCTCGTACGAAGTCTCGCCTCCTATTCATGATGTGCCTGACAAGCTTCAGATGTCAAAAAATAACTCCGACATGTTGTCCAAGGTCTTCGATATCATCATCGACATCGGACGCAGCTTGGAGAGAATACAGGCGTACTCTAAGCTGTATCCCATTCCGCGCATGATGGAATTCACCGCCGATCTGTATGATGCGATTGTGGAGTTTCTCGAGAAGGTGATAAAGGACTCGAAGAAGAACACGTTTAGTATGTTCAACCACCAGCTTTCAGGGACCCCGCTGATCGGATTCAGAAAGAGCAATGGCGGATTTCTTGCAACCCTTCGACGTCCGGTACGGCGATCTGCTGGCAAAGATGAAGAACATACAGTCACACATTACTGAAGACGCCAATGTCTGTCTCCACGTCAGGCACGCCATGACGAGCCACTCTATGGCCCGTTATCAGTCCTTACTCTCGCTACAGAGACAGCAAATGCATCAAGGATTTAAAGGCTGGTTTTCCTAATTTTGCTGCGAGATTCCTCCTGCTAACCGTCCCAGCCATGGCAGAAGATCCCTCGGCATCGCTGTTTAGCGCTATAAGGACAGGACTGTTTCATGGGTTTGAGTTGCAAGCAGGATACCACCAGGAGCTGGAAGCTACATACAAAACGACAACCTCGAAAGCATGGGTAGAGTGGTTCAAAATGGAGCAACGATACGTGCCGTCAGGTTACTCCCACGAAACAAAGGTCATCCAGGCAGAATGCGACGCCCCTGACCCACTGCACGCGTTGGTATGGAAGAAACAGCAGCGAACCCTCGCTTCACACGTCCCGTCCGTATACCTTATTTGGACACGCGGTATGACGGCGCAGTCTGCAATCGCCTCCCTCATCGACCAGATTTTGTTCCAGAAGACCGAAGTCATGGTCGACGCCGGGCTGGACCTGGAGCAGTTCAGAGAGGCGAACAACTCGTTGACGGCTCTGTGGAACTTTTTTCTCTACCTGACAACCGTGCTGGGCGGATGCATGGTGTACATCACCATAGGCTCCGTGGGAGATGACGAAGCCGCCATCGTTGGCAAGTTTGTGGAAATGGCGAATTCGTGGAAAGGGCCAGCGATCAACGTCACGCTCATCCATCCTTTCAGCGACGAGTTTGCGAGGGTGGACGATGTGATCAACCTGGATGATAAATATGACGTTCACCCGTCACTGACGACGACCGATGCCATGCATCACGTCTTGCTACTGGAACTCAACTTGCGCAAGAGAGTTTCAGACACTATTCAGAGTCTGCTCTGGGAGACGGTGTGGAGAGAAGTCCGATATGCCGTCATCGGCATCGCGCTCGCTCAATTGATCGATCGCATCCATCTAGCAGCCAAGAAGGTCGCCGAGAAAGCCAGGGACGAGAGCGGCGAGCTCGAGCAAGCGACGAAACGGCGAATCAAGAAGCCATTTTCCGACACCGACGTGGCGCACTGGGTTGCCTCTGTCGCCAAGTGGACCGAGAACGAGTGGTCCATGAACACGCTCCGCGAGCAAATACAGCGTCACATCGATATCGTGGACATCCACCTGCCACATGTCAACAAAAAGCGCCTCAAAAGAAAGCTGGAAATGCTGGTATTTTCCAAAACGTGGGACTCTGCACCGCGACAACTAACAGAAGATCAAAGGATGGCTATATGGGAGAACATACAGGCCGCCATCCGGCCAGGAACAGGCGAGATGTTTTGTGGGCAGATCGAAGAGCTGCTGGCTGCTGTCCTGGAAGACTACCGCGAAGAGGGCCCCGAAGGAGAGGGCCAGGCCAAGACTTTGTTTGTGTACTTAATCAAGACGTACTTTGGGAAGAGCGGGCGTTGGAAGGATTCTTTTTCTGATGTTGCGACTTTGGTGGCGGATGGGATCACGGAGGCGATCGAGCAGGGTTTCAAGGACCTGATCACGGCACTGTCGTCACAGGAACCATGATGACTTGGATATAATCGTTGAAGAGGAATGAAACAGAATCTCAAGCCATGGCATCCGTTCACCGCTCGCTCAGCACCACGCGTAGTACTCGTTGTCCTCCCACACAACATCACCCTCGCCCTTCCACCGCAAACTCGGAATGCTCCCATCGAGCCTCTCGTCAAATATAACCCTCACCCCGCCATCCGTGCGATCGCTCACCCTCTTCGCCGACGCCGCGACACCATCGTCCGGGTTCCAAACCAGCACCTTTGCCAGTCCCCAGTCCGCGGCCTCGAGCACCGCGGCGTGCAACAGCGCCGTCACGTCCGCGGCGGGGTCGCCCGCCACGCGGAGAACCTTGAGCTTCTTTTCGCGAAAGTCGTGGTCCCAGTAGACCCACGCCTTGCCATCCGCCGTCACGGCCCCGCGGCGGGTGACGTCCCTGTTGGCGAACTGCTGGGCCATGAACCCGTCGCGGGTAAAGTGCCACGTGAGCTGCTCCGCCGACGGCAGGAACGCAACGTGAACCATGCCGTCGTCGGGCAGGGATTCCAGTTTCCGCCGCACGAGGGCCACGTCCTGCGCGCAGAGGGCGGGGACCTCGGCCTCGGAGAGGTAACGCACTCCTTCGGGCGGCGTGGGGCTCAGAGACGACGGGTCGTCGGGGATGAGCGACACCTGCTGCGAGGGGTAGACGGTCCAGCCGAGCTGCGCGTAGTACACGGTCCCGATGTCGCTGTACAAGACGCTCGCCTTGCTGTCGGCGTCCATGGATTCCTTGAGCTTGGTGAGCAGGAGGGTGGCCATGCCATGGCCGCGGTGGGAGGGGTTGGTGTACACCGAGGCGATGGCGTAGGCCTTGTCCTCGCGGAGGGTTTGCGAGGCGGGGTCGCGGACGAGGAGGGGTTTGGCGGTGGCTTCGCAGGAGGAGATGATGTGTTCCGGGTCCGAGGGGTCGAAGAGGACATAGTAGGTACAGTTTGCGGAGAGGGATGTTTTTGAGAGGGCGATTTCGCGGGCGAGGTAGGTTTCGATGGCGAGGGGAGGGGCCCACGAGACGCCGTTGAGGCGCCAGGCGGCTTCGCGCTGGGATGGGGTTGCTGGAGCGAAGGCTACATCTTTTATGGGCTTGGTTTGGGCTGCGATGAAGTCCGTCATTGTGGATAGGTGGTGAGTTGGTGATGGATGGTGTTGACGATGAGCGGTTTACGCTGGACGTGAGAGATGACGCACTTGGATGAAGTTCCTGGCAACGCAGAATACAGATCCGAAGCCTCTTAACCGTTAACTTCTTATCTCAAAGAACGAGGTCTACCTTGATCGTCAGGTGTAGCTGAAAGACGTCAACCCGAGTTTGTGGATGGCTGGCTCGCGGGCTATGTAAGGCGGTCTTGGGTGACCTTCAACGGCGGGGTGATGGACGAACACTCCACTGTGACAGAGCACCGGAGCTGGGGTATCCTAGAACCACGCCCTCCGGCCAACAAGCCATTTCCACTTCTACTATGTAAACGCCGCCAATGCGACTGCGGGAAATCGGTCCCACGAAGGAGGAGCTGTAGCTGCAGAGTGCGCGAAACCCCGTTGATTGCATACGCCGCACCGAGGAGGTGTGGCTTGCGCGAGGTGCGGTTGTGGGTAATGGGTCTGCCACACCGTACGTCGGACGCGGGCCGGGGTATTGCTGTAAGTGGAAGTGGAAATCGATAGCTTCATGTGCTTGTGTGACGAATGGGGTGTGGTCTTTTGAGCGTTGTCACTGGGAGTACGTACAGACGTCCTCTGCCCACACTGCTCGAACAACGAGGTCCTATGATTGAATTTGATTTTAAGAAAGAATGGCCACTTTGTCGGGCCTATATAAAGCAGGCATGTTGTATGCCAGATAACCTGGCTCTGGTGTCGTTCGTAGCCGTATATTCAAGCAAACGCAACCTGCGCTCTGCTTTGGCCATGTCTCCTTGAGCATGCCGTAAAGATTCGAAGAGAGTCCTCGAACTTGTATATTCAGGCCATGCCAGCTCGGATGTACGTACTGTCGATGGGCGATGTCACAAAGTCGCTGGTTTAAACGGGTCCGGTATATGCGCAGGGGTTGCGGAGAATATCGACCAGGCTTGGCTGCGCGGTAGACTGTCTGTCGAAGAATAATACACCCTCGCCGTCATGCCGAGTCCCGGGCCAGTCCGAAGCCGAACATGCGGAATCGCAGCGCATGCAATACGTAAGAACACGTCCAGTAGAACTTGACCAGTAGCATCTCATAGTTGACAAGCTTATGGAACCAGGCGACGGGCACACTTGCAGCTGTTGACGATACTTACTAGGCTGTGTTTGACGACGTTCAACAGAGAAGCGTATGTCAAATAACTGTTCACATCATTAAACCCTGAAGAACGAGCCATGATAGGACGAGATGTCTTCACACTGGCACGATAAATCACACTGAGTGATGGCCCAAGTTTTCCTCAACCGAAATAGACCGAAACCAGACAAAAGACACAGCTTGTTCGAGATGGAGGGCTTTTGATACGGCAGGCTGCAAGAGCAGCTGCAGAAATCGCCCACATAGTTTTTCTGGGCCTCGGATCTGTGTTAGTCAGGCCGTCAAACGTATGGGGAGCAATCGACGATCTTTGACAGCTCGAGATGAAACGAGTCCAGTCTGACACCTCCCCCCCAGACTGCCCGCATCCATCGTATTGTTCGAGACGCACAGACGGTGGGGGCTATTGTTGCTTTTTGGGAAGAAACGCAGTCCATGGCCAAGTGGTACCGTGACTTCGCAGCGAGAAGGTGTTGGCTCGGGGAGGTCCAGCGGTTGGGAGAGAAGGCCTAGCCAGCCATTGAGTTCGTTCCTCTCGTCCCTCGCTTACACAGTAGTTGGTTGTCTGGCCTCCACACGCTGTCAGCAAGGTCCTGTCGAGGGGGAAGTGCAAAACTTGGATAACAAGACCTACGACGGGGTGCCTGGCCTACCGGTCTATACCTAATTTCACCGAGTTCAGTCGAAAGCGTAGCTGTGGTTGGTCGCGGCAGACTCCGGCGTGTCCAAGTTGGTAATGGAATTGTCAGGATGCATTGAGTCACGTGATTCGTATCAAGCTTCTCAAGGTGGGGCCGAAGCAGAACATCACTAAGTACACCAGGTAGTCTAATGTAGAGACGTAATGCTGGGAAGTCTCTCTCAACTACATTTAAGCAATGGGTCTATACAAATTCCCATGGATCAACGGTATCAGAATCTGAAAGATGTGCGTTGAAAAAGTTGAGACTTTTCAAGTCACGTGCGTTCAGCCGAAGTTGTCCTACCCTATCTTATCGCGATTACCCCTCACTTCCATGGGAAATTTCTTTGTGCTCAGGCAGGTACGGACGGCATGGCATGGCGGTAAGACTGTGGAAGAGCTGGCAGATCCCACAATCTCCGTAGAAATTCGCCTCCTTGCATCGTATTTGTTGTTCATCGGATTTGGCGAGAGTGAAATTGGAAAGACATGCACCATGGCAACCCGCATCATGCAATGCTACTGCCCCTCTATGGGAAGGGAATGAAAAAAACAACAGAGTGCCCTGGTTTCGCGGCGGCGGCGCTTGAGGTGCTGCACGTCACCCTGGGATCTTGTCGCCATACCCTTGTCGACCTCGCACGATCAGATTTTTTTTTTCACTCTTTCTCGACCCCGCACTGCCCGTAGCCACATCGGAGTTTTGCGTCCTCGGCCAACGTCAGGATGGCCGCTGTGCTGTCATAGGCTGCGCTGGGCGCTTGGAGGTGGCCATTGAGCCCTTCACCGAGAAGTTAGAACCATCTTCACAAGCCATGAAGGCAGATGGTCCATTTTGTCCGTTTGGCTAATTGTCACCATGGGATACCTACTGGGAGAACATTGGCGGGTAGTCGTCGATGATCGAGAACCAGGGACAGGCCTCGCGGAGGAGCCTTGGTCTCAGGTGGGATGGACCATGGGCTCATTGCACTCTGGAACTGCCCCTAGCGGTGCCAAAATGCCAAAAACGTGACTCATGCCGGAACAAGAATTGGGCTCAGACCTGGGATGCAGAGGGGTTCCAGGTTGGGCTTCGCAGTAACCTTGCTGACTTGCAGGGATGAGGAGGGGTGGAGGGGCAGATGGCCTTGGGAGCCTTAACGACTCGCAAGTACTGGTAGGTATCCTGGAGTAGAGCCACCTTGGGCGCAGGACAAAGCACACGTAGGAGGAGTGGTGAAAAATATGAAAATTTTGTGAGACGAACAGAGGAGGTAGACCTCATGTGCTGGCGAGGTGAGGTCGAAGGTTGACGACTGGAGACGGCGCGACGCCTGGAGGAACCTGGAGCGGCCACTCGGAATCGGCTACCGCAGGTCGCCAAGAAGGTAGCCCCTCCTTCCTCTAAGGTACCCAGGCCCAGGCAGAACGCTAGCTCCCGCGTGAATTTTTTATTTTTTGAATATTTCGGCGGGCGAGGGGATTGACATCACCAGGATCTGCAGCAAACTGTTCTGGAGCGGTGACTGTGGGGACCTATGTGAGGACACTGAAGCGGCATACCACGGCGTATCAGCCCGTTTGCGAGGGAGGTAGGTTGTAGGTAATGTTGCCCCGCGAACAGCACACCTGAATTGCCCCTCCATTCGTTCATTGCCCCTCGCTTGTGGCCAGTGCAGAGCCTAGTTACCTTGCTGACCTTTCCTGCGATGGAAGGCACGATGTCAACAGAGTGGACAAAAAACCAAGTCATCTGTAGCAGATGGGGCCGGAGATGGATGAGGTAGCTTATCTACCTAAACTACCTACCCAGGTAGTCAATTGAATCACTGCATCCAGGTACTTGATACCGCTCTTTGTGATGGATCAACTATTATAGGCAGGAGCGGGCGGAGAGGTTCTTTCTGCGCAGTGGCGTAGGCAGTGGATCGGTACGGTCAGAATACTGATCGTGACATTGGACGCACCCGCACAGCACAACAACAAGCCATCGAAAACCTTCGCCTCCGACCAATAAAAACTCGTAAAAGAGTGAGATATTCGAGTTTCTAGGGCATTTAGGTGCGTCGACCTGTTCGAGACCCACTTCTTTTCGACCGCCCACGGTGCCCCGCGGTAAAAAAATCTTTCTGGCAAGAGCCAGCCAGGCGTGAGGTAGGTAGTCAACGTGCCACCCCTCTTTCCTCCACTTTCTTCCTCCTTAAAAACACCATCACCCTCCACCTCTTTTCTACTTTTGCTCTCTTTCTTCCTTCGTCCAAGCACACCGTGGTTCAAGAGCAACCCATCTGCTAAGTAAGAATTCCTCCCTCGTCTCCTCCCTCAGCCTATTCTTCTCTTCTCCGTCACCACGCGGAACACATCTCTGTCCTTCCCTCCACTCTTTCCCTCCTCTACTCAAACACCACAAAACCTCTGCTTTCGCAGTCAAACTGACCGTTCGCCTTCCAGACTCTGACTTTTCGTCACACAAACCAAACCACAAACCTTCGAATCAACACCGCCAAAATGGGTAAGGAGGAGAAGACTCACATCAACGTCGTCGTTATCGGCCACGTCGACTCTGGCAAGTCGACCACCACTGGTCACTTGATCTACCAGTGCGGTGGTATCGACAAGCGTACCATCGAGAAGTTCGAGAAGGAGGGTAAGCACACACCATCTACCTTGAAAAATTTTCATGACATCACAACTGACATACATCAGCCGCCGAACTCGGCAAGGGTTCCTTCAAGTACGCCTGGGTTCTTGACAAGCTCAAGGCCGAGCGTGAGCGTGGTATCACCATCGACATTGCCCTCTGGAAGTTCGAGACTCCCAAGTACTATGTCACCGTTATTGGTATGTTCCTTCCTCATATGCACGCGAAGCTCTTCTAACGCCCAGCCTAGATGCTCCCGGTCACCGTGACTTCATCAAGAACATGATTACTGGTACTTCCCAGGCCGACTGCGCCGTTCTCATCATTGCCGCCGGTACTGGTGAGTTCGAGGCTGGTATCTCCAAGGATGGCCAGACTCGTGAGCACGCTCTGCTCGCCTACACCCTGGGTGTCAAGCAGCTCATCGTCGCCATCAACAAGATGGACACCACCAAGTGGTCTGAGGACCGTTACCAGGAGATCATCAAGGAGACCTCCAACTTCATCAAGAAGGTCGGCTACAACCCCAAGACTGTTGCCTTCGTTCCCATCTCCGGTTTCCACGGAGACAACATGCTTGCCCCCACCACCAACGCTTCTTGGTACAAGGGCTGGGAGAAGGAGGTCAAGTCCGGCAAGGTCACCGGCAAGACCCTCCTTGAGGCTATTGACGCCATCGAACCCCCCAAGCGCCCGACAGACAAGCCCCTCCGTCTCCCCCTCCAGGATGTCTACAAGATCGGTGGTATTGGCACTGTGCCCGTCGGCCGTATCGAGACTGGTGTCCTCAAGCCCGGCATGGTCGTCACCTTTGCTCCTGCCAACGTCACCACTGAAGTCAAGTCCGTCGAGATGCACCACGAGCAGCTCACTGAGGGTCAGCCCGGTGACAACGTTGGTTTCAACGTGAAGAACGTCTCCGTCAAGGACATTCGCCGTGGCAACGTCGCCGGTGACTGCAAGAACGACCCCCCTGTCGGCGCTGCTTCCTTCAACGCCCAGGTCATCGTCCTCAACCACCCCGGTCAGGTTGGTGCTGGCTACGCCCCGGTCCTTGACTGCCACACTGCCCACATTGCTTGCAAGTTCTCCGAGATCCTCGAGAAGATTGACCGCCGTACCGGCAAGTCTGTCGAGAACAACCCCAAGTTCATCAAGTCTGGTGACGCTGCCATCGTCAAGATGGTTCCCTCCAAGCCCATGTGCGTTGAGGCTTTCACCGACTACCCCCCTCTGGGCCGTTTCGCCGTCCGTGACATGCGCCAGACCGTCGCTGTCGGTGTGATCAAGTCCGTCGACAAGTCGCAGGCCACCGGTGGCAAGGTATGCTTACACTCCCACTCTCCTGATATGTACCCAGTGCCTGACTCTTTCACCAACAGGTCACCAAGTCCGCTGCCAAGGCTGCCAAGAAATAAGCGGCTTGACAATCCAGGGTTCGGTTATGAGCTCGCCTGTGGCGAAAATGCCATGGACGCTCACTTCTACGGCTTTACGAATTCTCTTTGCGTGGCATGAAAACTCATGATGTGGCTCGGAGCACGAATATCGGGAGGAAGGATGGACAAGATGATTCTACGTCACAACTTCTTATGATACGTGCTTGGTAGTACGAAAAATAGAGTCCTAGAAGTGATTCCCAAGTTAACCTGCTGTTCCTCTTCAGAGTGACTGGTGATGTGCCTTTGCTGGGTGATGTGCCTTTGGTGGTGTTGGCATAGCTGGTGTCTGTCTGTCCGGGCCTCGTTGCTGCTGTTCTCTCCCTATAGAATACTCAACCCTCATAGCGGCTAGCCGGCGGTGTGGACTTGGTGTTCGTTACCGACTGGTCCGTCGCTGAAGGCTCCCTTTTGCGCCGTGACGCTCAGCCCAGGGGTATGATGACGCCAGTCTTGCGCTGTGAAGTCATTGCTTTGAAGGCATCTTGGATCCCCATCAGGTTGAGCCTTTTGAGGTTGCAGTCATTGTCAACACGAGCGCGACGCAATTCATCCGAGACCTCTGAAGAACGGCGGCAGCATTCCGTTCCCTTTGTGGCCATGTACATTGACTCCGCTACGTGCTCACTCACGTCTATCAATTTGTGTAGTATATTGATGCAGCGGTGGAGGAGGCTTGCTTCACAATTCGCCCATTCTCTCGGATAATGTGATGGAGACCGCTGAGGCTCTGGACTCTGGTGACCGAGGATGTGTGATTTCCACGATGGCCAGGTAATACAGATGAAATGACTCTTGAGGACGACCTTTCTCCCTGGAGACATTGAGTGTAAAGCTGTTTCGCGCCCGGCGCTGTGTCCCTCAGTAAATGAGCTGACGCCGCGAAGGAAGTTTCGGCGGAGCATTTCGTCAAGGTGATCCCAGTACGGCTGTGGGTGAAGTCTAGCCTGCCTTAAACTTTTGTCTCTTGCTTAACATGGAACCCACGCCGGTTGCGGTTGGTAATAAAAGTTCAAAGTGGCTTCTCGTGTTATGTGCGAGGTGTGGTCAGCGTCCAAATCTGTTGATCGATGCTATTCCATAGGTTCTGGAAGAGTGGGGCAGAATACCCAAGGACGTGCGTCTTCTGGGACGTCGTCATTGTCGTTCGTGACATGGGGCAGCCAGACGCGTGATGAGAGGTTCATTGCAGTCAAGACGGCATGTTCGGAGCAGACGTCCGAGAAGCCAATTATTCGACGGCCTGTGAGTCGGTCGATATTACAAGTGATGTACAATAGTTATATACAGTCGCTGTATCTTACAATCCCCCGTTTTGATGCGTCGGCTGCGCTATGCTCAGCAGCGCCACACTCGTTTCTATCCCGTCCCTCTAATTGCTCTATAATCATGCTCGGTGGCGGCTCAGCAGTGCTCTTCTCACCGTCAACAGTTACAGCCCCGTTTCGCTCTATCCCATAAATGACCTCGAGGCTCGTCAGCGGCGGCTGGCTCGGTGTCCTTGACCACTTGCTCCATCAATACATGTCGGCATCATCGGGACGTTCGTCCTATTCGAGTGACTCCTTCTTCACGCCCCCCCACTTGACGACATTCCCGGAAGCCAGTTCCTGGACGACTTCGAGATATCTCTCGGCATGAGCCCGCTTCTCCGCCTCGGAGAGAAAGGCGTCGGGTGGTGTAGCCTCGAGGACCAGTTCCGCACGCCGGCCGCCGTGGTGACCGGCCTGGATGGTCGTGTACAGAAGCTTGTGTCCCTCGTACTTCGCCTCCAAGGTCCGATGCATCTCAAGACCCGCGAAGAGGTACGGCCTCGGTGAATTAGACCACTTGCCAGGTATCGCAGTTGGGACGCGTTGGATGAGTATTTGGGGTGGGGTGTTAACTTGACCACGCAGCAGGTCCAGTTTCGCATCTTTGAGGTAACCGTGGAATGCTGAATCGAAATGGGGGGCATTGACCATCGTACTAAGACGTGGCTGAGAGAGGCGGAGGTCAATCGGCTGGGACGGATTCGGGACGTCGATGTGACCCGGGTCGTGAACCGCTACGACGCGCTCGAGGTAATCAGGCCCATAGAGCGGGCCTTCGGGAAGATCATCGGGGATGGCGAGGTGCATCTCAATAGAGCGAGGGACAAATTGATGCTTTAGCATGGCCGCATCAATAGGCGGCAGCCGGAACTTGATCAGGAGCAATGTCCTGACAGGCTGAGATGATGTCAGGCGGTCGGAAAGGGCGGTCATGTTGGCGGGAGGAGGAGCGCCGGGCGAGAAGATGTGCTTGTTCGACTGTGCGGCCTCAGTGATACTGAAGTTGCCTGCGTTCTTGAACAGAACCTGGCCGAACCTGGCGGTTGTCGTAGTAAAAGGTTCGCTCCAGACCGTACCTTCGCCCTCGGGAGCCGCCGCATCGAAGGGTTTCGGCAGGACATCGTCAACCCTAAGCGATGGTGCATCTTCGGGTTCTTGGAAACGGCTTGTTGGCTTTACCCAGCGATACCACTGGGTCAACTTGTCCTGCCAAGAGAGCTTGTCGCGCCCGAGAAAGTGAGGAACAAGTCTGCTCTCCGCATCATCAGAAATGTCGTATTTGAGAACGCCAGCCTTGTCCCAGGGCCGAAGTCCTGTGATGAGAAGCCGCTGGATGACGTTGTCGAGGAATTCGGCGCCCTGATTTTCATTATGTGGGAGCCACATAACCTGCAACTGTCTGCGTGTCAGAGACCCACAAGCTCTTCTCAGGCTTGTTGAACTTACAATATTCCTCTTCTTCCCCTTGTATATCTCGCCCCGCTTTGAGGAAATAACGCAGCCGGTGAGGCGGCCTAAGTGGTCAAGTAGCTTCGGGTTGATGATACCGGAAGTCCATTTAACATCGATCTGCCTGGCGACCACTTCCTGGAAAGCGGCGTCGAGCTTGTGCAGTACCGAGAGCGTTCGAGCTTTGGATGCATAAATGCTCAGCCGCTCCTTTGACACGTCGATTTCGTCCACTTTGATATCCCATGTCTTAAGGATAGCAAGCCGCATGTCCTCCCCTAATCACATTAGTTTACGTCCACAACCATCAATTCAAGGTTCGTACTCGTCATTAAGGCCATTAGATCCTCCGAAATTTTGGCAAAAAAGAAGCCATGGCCGTCAACCATCTCTCTGATCTCGAGCCTCCAGACCTCCTTCATAATACTGAGGCATAGCTTCTGCTTGGACGAGCCGACGATCTCGATCTTGCCTGCTGGTGACCATGGAAGCTGCTCTTTGATCCACTTGTATTCGGCTTCCTTGTCCTCGACTGCCTTCTTAGCCTTGGGGTATTCCCGGATGAAGTACGCTTTGAGCTGAAATGTTGTAAAGCCATCGGAGAGCAACTCGAACAGCTCCTCGAAGTCCACTTGCGACAAGATAGGGTCGCTCGGCCGAAGTTGGTCAAGGTTGTCCAAGGCTTTGTCGAGGGTGAGGTCTTTCTCTTCCTCTTCCATCACCAAAGCAATATCAGGCATCTCCAGGGCAATGTACTCTGCTACGGGTATTGTCCTGGCATGCTTCCGCGAAAACGCTTCGCGCATAACGATCAGCCGCGCCGCCTCGCCCAGTGTCTTGACGTCGAGGTGCTCGTGCTGCAGATATACTCCCTGCGCCCCCCGACGCTTATAATCGCGGCGTTCCCTGCCATAGTATTTCGTGAAGGCTGCCTCATCGGTATTTGAGTTTTCGATTGCGACGTTACTTGGGGGTTCCCCGGAAGGTGTGGCCGTGTCGCTTTCGTAGTCCCATCCGTCATTGTTTTCTTGTTTCTCGGGCTTTCCGCGAATTACAGGAATTTCGAACGATTCTTCGATGCGGTCATCTTTCAGAAAGATGTTATCAAAATCGGTCGCTCTTGTGTCCCGTGGCGTGCCGTCCCGATGTGAGTCCGATTCCAAACGATCCCACGCAGACTGGGAGCTGTCTTTCTGTCGCGAAAATGATTGGGGTCGGCTTGGGGAAATTCGGAAGGAGCTATAAGCTCTCGGCCGGTCGAGTAGTCGTGATTGACATCGTGAACATACGTTTCGAGCAAAGACTGCTCGAGAAATCATTGGGAAAGAGAAAAATCGAAAAGCCGTTGCTTGCGGGACTGCGCTGAGGTCCGTTCCAACTCATTTTAGGATCGATGACAACAGGAGCTCCCCAAAATTTGCGACGGGCCAATGTGCCGATAAGATAAGAGATAAGATAAAGATTGAGCCTGCACCTTGCCTAGGTTGTCGCGATCTAAAGTGTCTGCCGGACCGCGTCGCGTCACACTGCGTTTGTTAAAGAATACCCTGTAATCCGTAAACCGCGCTTCAATTCTGCACAAATTGGCCTACTTTCTGCTCGTTCTCTCTTCGGTTCTTCAACCGCGCCTCATCGTATCGCATCTTTTCCGACTACTCTCTATATTTCCCCAAATGCCTCCAACGAACAGACGCAGGAGACCGGTAGGTTCCGCTTTCTGGCCGATATAAGCGAGATAATGACCGGCGCAGGCGGACGACGAATCGGAGGAAGAAGTTCCCCAGCGCAGGCAGCGTCGAAATCCCGATGAAGCCGAATATGGGGAGGCGGAGGACGGCGCCATGGATGTTGAGCCTACGCCAGAGGAGCAACTCGCCAAGAAAATGGTGCGGTACGCTCTTGCCTGCGAGTTCTCTCGGACGCCGATCCGTCGAGACGGCATCAAAGAACGAGGTCAGAGGCCTTTGAGGTGCTCTTGCAGCGCGGTGTTAACATCCAGCAGTACTTGGAGACCACGGTAGGGCCTTCAGGAAAGTCTTTGAACTGGCGCAACAACAGCTCCGGACGGTCTGGGGTATGGAGTTGCGAGAGCTCGCCGTCAGAGAAAAGTTCACAATGGCGGAGAAGCGCCAGGGTATGTTTCGACGGCGGCCATTGATTGGGGCCACAGCTGACCATATGCAGCCCTTAAGTCTGGTTCGCAAGCCAAGACGAGTTCCGGCGTCTACGTTCTCTCCTCGACACTACCCCAGCCTTATCGTTCATCCAACATCCTCGCTCCCTCGAAAGCTCCGAGCGCCGAAGTCGAGTCCGCTTATGTTGGTTTCTACACCACGATTGTCACAATAATTTTCCTCAGCGGCGGCGAGCTGTCAGAACAGAAGCTGAGACGGCACCTCAACCGACTCAACGCCGAGGCCAACGTCGCGACTGAAAAGACGGACGACATTTTGAAACGCATGCAAGCGCAGAGCTATGTAGTCCGGAAAGTACAGAAGAACCCCGCCTCCCAAGCGCAAGACGGCAGCGAGGACATAACATGGCTCGTGGGATCTCGCGGGATGGAAGAGATTGGTCTGGATGGTGTAGCGGGTATGGTTCGTGCGGTATATGGTGAACAGGCGGACGCGTCATTGGATAAGAAAATTGCCGCGAGTCTGGGAATCAAGGCCAGCGAAGACGCAGACGGGGATGCGGACATGTCGCAAGCTCCCGTGGCAGGGCCGTCGCATTGATGAAGTACGTCATGGCCAGATGGCGGGCGGGAAGTAGCTCGAAGACGGAGGAAATGGATACCCAAAAGCGCAGAACGGGAATACTTGTAGTCAAACAATCAACGAACTGCCAGCAAAGGCATGAAAATTTCAGGGGTATGACTGTGACCCTCTGACCCGTTGCAAGCCCCAAAGAAAAGAATGAAGGAGTCCCCAACGCCAGCATGCGCCAGCATGAAAACCCATGCAGTCTCTCAAATCTCCTCGTGCTAGTATCCTGATCGCTCGCTAGTCGTCGCGCACTGGTGGTGGGCCGGCCGGTTGCATCATTTTCTAGCGATGGTCAGCAGGAAAACCTCGAAAGCGACGGGCAACAGGACGCGTACTCTAATCAACCTCGCGCGAAGAAGTTGTGTGGGCTCGTTCTCTGCCAGTGCCATATATGAGAGCATCGGGGGGTGGCCGGCGATGGAGGAGTAGGTGTCACGGTAAATGTTGGTCCTCCACTCCCAACTTGTGGTATCGGGGTGACCAGTGCCAACGTACTTGGCCTGCAGGCGCTCGAGTTCTTGCTGGTTACGGAGTTTGTCGGCCTAGAAAAGGATGAGTTTAGTTAGTAGAGCTGCATATGTTCTGTTTCGAAATGCGTACCATTTTGGGTTGACTGTATATTCTCTCCAAAGATTGATGTTGATCAATATCCGGGTGCTGGATTGCAAACGTGCGGCACCTGACCCAAGATAGACAGTTATCGATGCTGCGCCGGCTGAAAGTCGGCAGACCTTCACCGAGGTTGCAGGAAAGGGACGTGCACTGCTCCCTGGCCCTCTACGCAGTACTGCCTCCGAGACCCACCTCCCAAGTCAATCGCTCGACAACTCAACCAAGACATGACAGTAAACCACTTCAAGTGTAGTATTATACCGCCCTGATAATCTCATTTCTAAACGCCGGGTTATCGACATCATTTGTGCACCTTTCATCTTGCTGGCTTTTCCTGCAACGTTGATATCTCGGCACTCCTCAGTCACCGCACAAGATGAGCAAGCAAAAGGCACTGCAGAATAAGCGGAGGAGACAGCAGAAAACGGCTGAGTCTGTCGACAACATCAAGGCCAGATGCAGCCAGAACCATGAGAAAGCTCATGTTGCCCACTGCAAAGAGTGCTACAGCGAAGTCGTGGACACGATGCGAAGAAGATACGCCGATTCCAAGGATGAGTGGTTCTCGAAAAACAAGGCCCTCTTGAACGACCTGGATGGCTTGTTTGCGAAGGTCAAAGAATTCAAGGCAGACCTCAAGGAGGTTGAGACTCGCATCGGGAAGGAGAAGGAAAGGCATTACCGTGAGACCCTCGCCAGGTCCACAGCTGGTCGTGCCGCTGCCACCTCAATGGGCAAGGCCAACTTACAGGCCGCACTGGAAGACGCAGAAAAGCCCACGGAAGCTCTGATTCAGGACGTTCGCAAGGCTATCGGAAAGGATGCAGACGATGCCCCGAGCCTCGAAGGAATCGCCCCAAAGTTCAACGACTTGGCCGTAGACAAGGAAACCGACGTTCTCGTCGACGTCTTCTTTCGGGACCCATTGACAGGAGAGGTACCCGCTTCATGCACCAAATACGTTGAGAAACTGCGCTCCGGTGCCTCCATCGAAGAGGTCATGTCTGCAATGGAGGCGGACCGACCGGCAAGGGCACAGGCAGCCAGCAGCATGGACAAGCACAAACGGACGCTCAACGAGCTCAAAAGGGCGCAGGCAGCACATGAGCAGGATAAGATCCTCAAGGCTCAGAAGCGACAGCAGCCCCCACCGCCAGGGCCTCGAGTAAACAAGGAACTGTACGAGTTGCCTCCGTGCCACGTATGCTCCGGCAAGGTCAGACACCAAGATGTCATTGGTTGCCCGATATGCATGGTGTTTGCCGAATTGAGTCTCTCCAAGAGGACGGTGTTCGACTCGGAGAAGTGCCGCAACGAGGGATTCGTAAGTTTGCACGTTGCGTTGGCAATTGCATGACTGACAGCCTGCAGGACGACCATCTCAACACAGCCCACAGCTGCGCCGCCGGGGCCAGCTGCGTCCAGCTCCGGGACGAGGACGAGGATATGGGCGATGGCGGCGATGGCCCCGTCATATGCGAGGAGTGCGCCGAGCAGCTCGGCCAGAGCATGATTTACTGCTCGTCCCAATGCGCCAGCTCGGACTTTCAGGCCCATCGCGAAGGTGTTCACGTTCCCAACTGGAAGGGACTGGGTATCGACCTCAACACACAGGCGGAGCATCTGATCTACGACAACCGCGACAAGACCAAATATCACGTCAAGGACATTGCCAAGTTCGTATGGCGGCTCGACGATGCCGTGGAGCGTGTCTTCAAAGCCAACAACCCGGACGTCAAGATGTCGTAAACAATCTTTGCGTGTGATTCAAGAGGCAAAGGGAGAAAGCGGACAGTTGGGCAAGGCGTTTGGAAACGCATCAAATTGTCTTGGGAAACCGGGCAACTATGGGCGACAATCCGTTGCTATCAGCGTGGTGCTACTTGCCTGGCTGTTGAACTGTGTTTTCAAAGGCAATCATGAAGTGCCGCTACGTTGTGAAACATGCAGGCCTGTACCTCGAATACAAAACAATATTGCAGACGACTGTCATTGATCGCATCCAGACAGCCCCAGTGCTGGCTGCTGGCTGCTGGCTGCCGACTGCCCGATGAAGCTCCGAAGACGTTCGGAGCTTGACTACGCTTACCTTACACTACCTATTATAGGCTATACCTCATTAAGCCCCGGCCAAGGACAGCTCCGCCCAGGGCATCCCCTGTGCCCTCGTGCGGTCGAGAGTCGAGACCCCTAAAGCTCTGCCTTGATAGCGGAGTTGGTTCAACTAGCGCGCGGAGCTCAGCGTGCATGCGCCGTCGGTAGCTCAGCCAATCGCCAACTTCCGAGGAGCATCGGGTAAGACCACAAGCAGCCTCCTGAAGCCCTACGATGTCTCAATTGATGGATGCCTGTTTGACGACGCTCCATGGCATGCTTCGATTTGGCAGCAGAGCCGAGTCTTACTGCACTCCCACCCGAGAAGACGTAAAGTTCCGGTTCAAGAGTTTTGGATTCTCGTCGAAGAGACTGGGAAGAGCAGACGCTTCGCTCATACTAGCATTACCCTCCCCTCCTGTATGCTCAGAGACCCAATGCCCTTATTGTCGGACCGGTGGTTGATCCCAACATCATCAACACTCCTTTGACCATCCTTCATTCGGATCACGCTGGTGGCTAAATCGCATCCTCATTCTGTAATCTGTCGCTGCAGCCTCTCCCCGACAAACCAACCCATACCTGCGCATAGGGACGCCCGCTCTTTACACGTCCTACTTCCTCCACTTCTTGCCCACGATGGACTCTTTGAGCGAAGCCGATGGATCCAATAGTGCGACCACGCGACAGAGGGTCACCAACGCCTGCGAGGCATGCAGAGCAGCCAAGGTCAAGTGCCAGCCGAGTGTGCAGGCTGGGATATGTCGAAGGTATGTGGGTGTCATGTAGCCTCCGGGCCATGTCGGCGCATAAGTCGCTGTTACTGAAGGCGCTTCCGGACTCCAGGTGCCTTGAATTCAAGAGAGAATGCGTCTTTCGAACAGGTCCCCGAACTCGTCGCCCTCGCCAATCGAGATTGTAAGTCAAGTTTCCCACAAGTCATTCCCACACGTATTGCTACAGCCTGAACATCTGGAGTAGGCACACGTATTGACTCAGTCCAGGAACCAAGACGCATCACGCCTTCCACCCCCACCAGGTCCATCCAAGACCTTCAGCATCGACTTTGAGATGCCCAAGCTGGATGAACCTGACGACGTTGAAAGTCTGGCTGCGCGCCACGAGCAGTACCTCGAGGACATCCTGCCCCCTGAATCGGACATGGACTCTATTGGTATGATGTTTGGCTTTACAGACTCTGGTATCGGGAGTGGGACTGGCTCTCACTCAAGCCCGTCGTCTTCTTCGCCCTCGGCTGGTGGTGCCTCGGTATCAGTCGCCAGCTTCGGCCTGAAGCCTCAATTCAACCTCGACTCTGCCGAGAAGCTGCTGCAAACCTTCCGCGTCATGTTGAAGAACTTCCCCTGTATCCTTCTGCCGCCAGACGCAACAGTGACATCGCTGGCGCAGACCAAGCCGTTTCTCCTGCTTGCCGTCTTGTCGGCGGCTTCCGGTGCCAGCGCTCTGCAGGGGCATACTCTCTATGACGAAGAGTTCCGCAAGATCCTTGCTCTCAAGTTCGTTGCCGGTGGCGAGCGTACAATGGAGCTGCTTTTGGGCTTGCTCATCTACACGGCGTGGTATGCTGTATCTATCCAACCTAAAGTCAACCCATCCTGACGAATACAGGTACCCCTTCCACCTCCGTCCCAAGTCGAAACATGCCTTCCAGTACGTCCGAATGGCCTCTGAGATCCTTGATGATCTCGACTTGATGGAGCCGCTTCCCAATCTCTACTCGTCAACCAGCGGGCCCGCTATCTCCCCAGAGCAGACGGACGGCATCCGCGCCTACCTCTCCTGCTACTACCTCGTCTCAGCGCACGTTTCCCTTCTTGGAGTACTTCCGCAGGACGTCTCTGACCGTTTATAGATTCTCAACCGGCTGGGATAAGACGTCGACGCTCCAGCACACGTCGTGGACCGCCACCTGCTGCGACCTGCTCGAACGGTGCTCCGTGATCAAGGGCGATCATACGCTGGCGTGGCTGGTGAGGATGCAGCACGTCATCGAGGAGGCGGCCGGGATGTCCAAATTGAGGCCTACTACGGAGCAGATGAGGCAGCAGCTTCACTTCACGTCGCTTGGACTCGAGAGTCAGCTCAGGGAGTGGCAGGCGCGCATGCCGACCAACCTCAAGGAGATTCGTACGTCCTCTTCTCGTCCTCTTCTCACTTTGTATTCCACTTTGCTGACAGCACAAAGCCACCATCAAAATTTCTAGTCTCTTCACTGAACTCTACATTATAGCAGCTCCCATCTATCGCATCCGTTCGACGGCCAAGATGGGCGATAGTCATCTCGGTCCGCCCATCCCGGTCGCCAAACTCGAGTGTTGCCTGACCATCCTCCGGAGCTTTCTCGACTTTATCGTGACGCTCGACAAGTCCGCGTTCGCCGAGCTCACATCGACAGACTGGGCCCGCTTCATCCAAGCCACCATCGTCGCCATCCGCGTATCTTTTCCTCTGCCCCTGTGTCCCGAGTGGGACGACGCTCGCGCGCGGGATCAGCTCCAGCTTGAGTCGTATCTGAGCCGGCTCTCCGCGAGCCAAGAGGAGCTCTCGTCGTCAGGCAAAAGCACGGACGTGCTCGATGCCAGCAGGGTAGTGTTTTCTGTGGTTAAGCGCAAGTACGAAGGGAGAGTGGCTGCGGCGCAGACGCCGGCGAATAAGCTGCCGAGGAACCTGCGCGGATGTCCGATGTTTGACGGGAGTTTGGATCAGTATTTCCCGATATGGGATCAAGACCTGAATCGGAGCGGTGCACACGGGTTGGTACCGAACGGGACGGCGACGATGGTGAACGGGCAGCCTGTTTACCATGATTTGTGGAATTCGATGACGATGAGCTGGCCTGACGGCGTCTCCGGAGATCCGACGCAGGGACTTGGGCCGGGTGATGGCCTAGGGACGGAGTTTGAGGGAGCGATGGATCTGGGAACTTCGCCCAGCGGCAACGGTTGACGAGGGTTTCATGAAGAGACTTTCTCGACCTCATTGAACCCGGGTTCGGGTCCATGGGGGAAACGGTTGGGCTCAGGATGTTGGCCCAGCCTCTCGATCCAGCTCAAAACGGACAAAATTTACCACATCAGTAACATATCCCAACTCAAGATACTGCAATAAGTTGTTATACTGACTATTATGAGGTCGAAAGTTTAGATGGAAGGCCCTCTCACTATCACGATGCTGTATGTAGGTGACCGCATGTAAAGAAAAGCCAACTCAGCTCTCTCTACATTCGTTGAGTCGTCATCTGGCCTACCAAATTCAATTATTTCCAAGCGGATAAATGTTATCACTTGCCTTCTAAGTTGCTCCTACCTTCATCCCAAAGTGCATCGCTCCTGCCACTATCTGATGACTCCCAGCTTCCTGGACTGAACGAATGATCCCAATTTTTTCGCTTCCAAGTATAGAAAGAAAGGCTCACTGAGATACCACAAATCAGCATCACCAAGGCCCATCATATTCTGCCGACTGCTCAAAACTAAGCAAACGCTCTCCGTTCAAACAACAACCACCATATACCTACAATGGAGCACCCACTTTGGCACCACCCCCTCAAAGTTACAAACTTGAAACTTGAGAGCATATACAACACTCCCTATTTCAAGCTCCACTGTACAATCACTGAAATCACTCTTCCTCATCTCCAGTTACTGTGTATATCCTAAACGAACTGAAATTAAGATGTGCAGATTCATCCTCCTCGTCCCATTTTCAAACAATATTGAACCTCCTGCTCTTGCTGGTGCTGGGTAACCACCCTGCAGCCTGGTTTGTGCCACGACAAGTAACGTCGGTCGAGCGTGCCCCGAAACAGGCCATGATGCACCGAGATGGCGACGTCGCTCTCACACGGTACATACGCACCACGGCATTCGCCACGAACCTGCGGTAGCACGCCAACATGGCATGGCACGCGGGTCGTGTCACAAGCTTACCAAGTGTGGCTCTAATGCCATTCAGAATGCCATATTCTGGCCCATGCAAGTCAGCCCACGCCGTCCCACGTATCCATATTGGCAGAGGGCGCCCGGTCGTACACTCGGCTTCAGCCTCAAGATGATGCGACGGACGCAGGCCCTGCCTCGTTTTACCCCCACCGGGATAGTGACAGCTCATACCGGGCGGGTTACACGGCGCCGAAAGGCATGTCCGCTTACAGCCGTCGTGACACAAAGCACTCGAGACGGTGGAGAAGAGAGACACAAGAAACAGTGGACAGACGCGCAGCGTGGTGGTGGGGTGGCACGGCGTTGGTTCGGAGTACCGGTGGAGACTTACCCACAAATCTACGGCGACCCACCTGTCGGAGCCGGGGCCGGATGGCCGACAGACGCCGGTGGATGTACCGCGGGTCAAACGTTCCAGACCGCCGCCACCTGTTCTGCTCCGTACCCTCGTCGACGTCGACACCACCACCACCTACGCAGTAAGCGAACGTCTTGGAGCGGAATCGCCAATCCCAATATCCACTACCAACACCACCACCACCACCTATACCACTGGTCACATCATCATCGCATTTCTTCAGCGTTCACCGATTGTACCCTTCGAGCCGCTTGCAGGATGCAGAACGCATGTCCATATTTCGCGACTACTAGAGGCAAATCCGACATCTGACAAGACTTGAATTTTCAACAGGCAAATAAATACCCTTCCCAGCGTGACAGTTTCCTCCATCCCCCATCCCCATGTTCTCACATCTCACCCACAACTTGTCCCTGCTGCCCACATCCAATGTCACCCTCCTTCAGCTCTCTAGCGGCTTCCGTCGGTTCCATCTTCCCCCCCTTCATATCATCCCTTTGCAATGCCCCCAAGTCGACACCCACACGTCAAGTCTGTCCCTGTGCTAGTCGACCGCAGTACAAGACCCAGAACAAATCTCACTCACCTCTGCCTCACCGGTCCCGTCCCGTCCCTAGACCCCGCCCCTCACCGGTGAAGCAATCCCACCAGCCATATCTCTCCGTCCGCCATCCAAGACTGAGATACAAAGCACGACGACACCTCACGAGACACACCTGCCGTACTTCCCTGCTCGCCCGGTAGCCCAAACCCCGTCCAGCTGGTCGCCAATGACTACATTTCGGGAGGGTTAGGGAACGAAAGGAGCCGTCCCATGCCGCCAATGTACCTCTGTCTCTGCCTCTCCCTCTTTCTCTTTGGCTGTGCAAGCAGAAAAACCGTCAATGTCGCTGGCAATCTCTCATTCGTTCAAACGACCTCGCGCCCGTCGCTCGCCACACCGAGGGACGAGGGAGGTCTGGAACACGTCACAACAGTCGACATGGGAGGGGGTCTCGGTCACGTCCCATAGGTTTGCGCGAAAAAGGCGCGCGGAAACAACCACCAGTGTACTCGGTACCATGACGACGAAGACGACCTCAGCGGGCTTTTTGGCCTGCAGGATCTTGCGGGCGGACGACGCCTGGCAGGCTGCTCACTTGTCTGCATTTCTTCATCCGCCACACACTCCCATCTTCATTCTCACTCGGGGGCGCCAGAAACATGGGACGACGGCGCGAATGCGATCGATCAATCACGCAACTTCTGCTCCGGATTCGCTTCGTTGATCGTGAGAAGGGCGTTTCCTTGTCGCTTCCCGGGACGGACCTGTTCCTGCAACACTCCGTTCGCCTGAGGCCTGTGAAGCTCACATGATGCGGAGTCGAATCCGATCAAGACGTCGATTTGCACTTCCATAGGGGATCTACGTCACGGCCAGCGGTACCTTTCTCATTCTCCTCCTCTTCTGCGGGAACATTCTTGCGATGCCGCCCTCCCGACCGCCGAGGCCGAGCTCCCCACGTCTCCGCCCCGCGCCCGAGGCAAATTACAACGCCGAACACACGACAGCGGTTCGCCTCCGATGACTGCTGGTACGGCTAACTTCCCAGCCTGAATACCTCCCTCCCACGCGCCAGGTTTCCTCCACACCCTCAGCCCTACGACGACCTCGACTGGGCCCAATCGCTGCCGTCTTCGGGTCACCACATGGCGAACAACGCGCCCACACAACGTGGCTGCCTCCAGCCTCCAAAATCTGCTTCTTCGTGTCTGAGACGCCACGATATCGAACCCCATCCTGACAACTCGAGTGGGTGTCGAGACCGTTTTAGAGGTGCGGCTGTACGGCGTTGGCGTTGCTGGTTTCCCCTCGCAACCCTCACGACGAGCTGTCAAAAGAGCTCGCCAAGTTGACAAGTCATTCACGTAGCGGAATGAGGTAGTAATTCCGCAACTTCGTGCAGCATGTTCTTTCCGGTTGATCCTTTGTCTGCCAGCGCAGGAGCCACGGCAATCGAATGTGAAACAACACATCTGCTCGTGTGTTTGCCAGATTGGTCGCCAAAGACCGCGACGACAACCTCTTACAATGCAAGACCGATATGGC
Source organism: Colletotrichum lindemuthianum (assembly GCA_001693025.2). Taxonomy (NCBI): domain Eukaryota; kingdom Fungi; phylum Ascomycota; class Sordariomycetes; order Glomerellales; family Glomerellaceae; genus Colletotrichum; species Colletotrichum lindemuthianum. The sequence goes on from MASP02000334.1 coordinate 100,569, forward strand.
AGGTCGAGTATACGCCCTGTCTAGTAATCTATCTGACCCTCTACCTCGAGCCTTCTGACAGATACTCGGAGATGGAACATGTGGTTTTATCAACGCTTACCGAGTACATGCCACAGCCAATATGCTGCAGCAGACGCCCCCAAAATGCAGATCGGCCCTTCTCATGTACCTTTGCAGAGCCTCACTCGACTTCTCTGCCCAATGTCACTTGTCCGCCGGCGTCCTGCCGCAAAGGGACCATCCTCACATACACGCACTAGAGTCAGCAAACAAGACCGAAACAGATTCCGTCAGTCCCCGGCCAACGAGGCGAACTCACATGGTAAAGTACGTATGCACGCTCCCACCATCCAGCTCGCGCCGCACCTTCATGGCGAAGACGTACGCCTCCTCCCTCTCTCTCGTTCCAGTCCAGGTCCGCCGTGAAGGGTCACACAGTATCAGCGCCTCCAGGAGCGAGGAAACGGTCCTCATCGCCGTTAGATTCGTAGTTGTCGTCTCACACTTTGTCGTATACTCGCCCGTAGCACTTTTGATGTGTCGTTTCCACTTGTTCAAGGTCGAGCTTATTATCCGGCAGTGAACATGAAACCAATGGCTCCGTGTACAGTCGCGGCTCCGGGGCGGGAGGCGGGAGGCGGGAGAGCTCCCTCGCGGATGCACGCGCAATTGTCGTTGCCGCAGAAATCCTACCGAGTTTCACGCAACGCTCTTCTTGTTCAGAGCATCATCAATCCCACGGGGAATCATGCGGAATGAGGCCGAAACGCTGAACTTTGCTATACTCACCACGCAATTGTGATCTCTCCTCTCCCATACCATCTAAGCAACTCGAACCCGGGAGTCCTTGTGTTACCCCCCCTCTCCTCTGCTTGGCTGGAGACCAACCAAACATCACCCTGCATTCGTGCGGCAGAGACGCAGCTTCGCAGCGGGGACCGGAGCCCTACGCGAACGTATGAGAAGAGAGTAAACACGATGCTGGCATAAATCGTAGAATCCAGACCGTGATCGACACGTCTCTTCCATGGAAACCGACGAGCTTTTTCCGTCGGCAGGTGCGAGGTGCTCAGTCAGACTTTCACGTCGAGAGAGCAGGGGAACAAACGTGGCTTACATAGCTCTCCTGTCTCTGATCTCCGCGACTTTTCAGAAAATGCCCGTATCCAAGGTCAGTCAGTACATTGCCGTGTCTACTCCGAAGCAGTGCAAGTAGGTCTTCCTTGCGGAGACGAAATCAGTCACTGCATGCCTTGCCGAGACGACTCGGGTCGCCGCCTGGTTGACGTCGCCGAATCGGACCTGGGTCCGGCGTCGCTGCTGTCTTCCACTTGTTCCCAACCAGCATGCTATCCAACTAAAGCGACGCAAGCTTCCCAGTCGCTTTCAATTCAAACGCCATCATGTCATAATTCCACGCTCGTAATTCGGCTTTGATACCTCCAACATTGCTTGCATAAACCTTGGTCGTCGTAGGCTCATGTGAGCGACGGCAACCTCCAATCCAGGATGCCCAACAGAAAATGCACAGCCCCCCCCCCCCCCCCCCCNNAAACAAAAAAACCCCCCCCCCCCCCCCCCCCCCCCCACCAGCCGCTCATTGAATGAAAGCTTACAGCCTACAGGTATCCGTACGATACGCTTGCTGTGTACAAGTAAGCGTCAAACCATCATGTGCAATAAAGGTGCTTAAAATCCATATAGCAGATAACCTTTCCGCATATCTCCGTCGAAAACCTCAACCTTGTTTCGATTTCACAAGCTCAGAGACGCCGAACCTGGGGTAACCCCCCAAAACCTCCCACCAGAAAAAAAGACTTCCCCCACCCGCCGCTGCTGCAAACACTCTACTGTGTGCGTGTAAACCCCTACCTACAGGGCTGTCCCTACCTGACTCTGGGTCACGCAGGCAAGCAGGCAAGCAGGCAAGCAGCCAAGCAGCCAAGGGAAACGAAGAATAGGGAAAAATAGGCGCCGTCGCGCTTAACCAAATGCGGCTGCTCATGAGGTGCTGCCTTCCGTGAGGTGACCATCAAACAGCACATCTTGAATTGTGGTGTGCAGCCATGGCGTTACTTGCTATCCGTACTCTGTCCCTAACTCCCTGTCAAGCAATGGAGCGGGGCGGGGTCCTGTTGTGTGTTTATACTTACACACACAGCAAGGTAATCAGCCAAGTAAAGGTACCTTGCCGACAGGACCGGGTTGATTCGGCCCTTCACTTACAAGTACATCTGCGGCTGGAGCATGGCCGTCAACAACACGCACCTACCAAACCTTTTTTTACCTGCTCCTCAACATCCTCGTCCCTGCTGAGCCGCGTCGCATCACATCCCGACGACGATTGTGAGTACCACGTATGGATTTAGGTGAAACAAGTAACTCCGTTCTTTGACCTAGAGGTTCCCTTAGGGGAGTATGTTCGCTCTCGTGCTGCGTAAGACTGGAATCAGAATGATCGACAGTAGGAAACCACAAACGATCCGAAAATGACATGGGAGAACGCCAGGCCGGCGGCCACGTGATCTTCGCCAGGATAGCCTCCGAAATCCACGGCTTCCAGCCCGCCCCGTAACCCAGTCCCGGATATGTGATGCTGACGTCCCTGCCACCTGTGATATGCCAAACAATAACCCCGGAAAATGCGTAGCGTGTCCATGATGTTTGTATCCTCCTGCCCGTCGTCTTCGGAACCGTAGCAGACCGCCTCTGTTCGTCTTCACTCACCTGGCCGTCAAGACTTCGTGCGCCGGGCTAGACAAACCGTGCGGCCCATTCCACTCCATTCCCGGGCCATCCACTCATCCCCGTCTTCATCTTCTTTTGATTCGCCTTTTGTATCCCTCAAAACGTTTGTGTTGCGTGTAACGAAAAAAAAACCAGCTTCGGCCGCCATGCCTTTTACCCGCTTGCAGTTGGATCAAATCCGGTCTGGTCGTTTTGCTCTCTGTGCTTTTGGGCGGTTTTTCTTTTTGCCGACAAATGCCATGCTCCGGAAACCCATCACGACACCGCCCCACGCCTGCGTCATTCGCTCATCGCGGCGCGTGTAAATGTCCCAAATCTTCTTGGAACTGTCCCATTGTCCCGTATTCCCGTGTGCCGAATTCTCAAATGCTTCGCAAAGGCGCAGAAGTAAGCATCGAACCCAGAAACTCCGTCCTCGGCATGTTGGCGCAGGGTATCTGAAGTCCGCAGGACATGGAACTCAAGTCCCTGAAGCTCGTCTAGCTTAAAAACGTCCGATCCACGCGCCGTGCGGAAGGAAAGTAAGGAAAAAATCAAACAGAACGGTGACATTTGTCGCCTAAGCAGGGGGGATAAAGAAGACTACATGTTCAATCAAATGTAGGAAAGTCGTTGGTACGCCGTTCCGTGCGATCAAAGGCCGCTGGAGTGTGTTGCGCCAGTTCCGTTACTGCTGCTCTTCCATATTCTGTGAACGTGATCGAGTCTCATCTCATTCAGGTGTGCTGGACGAATTGGTGGAGGAACTGGTCGGTGTACGAAGATGAGAAGGAAATCATAGTCGAAAGCCCGCAAAAAAAAAAAAAAAACACGCCCGATAATAAGATGCATGAGCAAATGCGTTGGCCCCGTGCTTGCGGTTTCATATGAGGAGGGGGGGTTGGGCGAGACCGCTTTCCTAGCTCGCGAGCATGGAGGAACCACAAAGGAGGTCATTAAGGAGGCCCACTCCACTTGAGATGCTCATCTTCCGAGCATGTGAGGCGGCATGTAGGTCGAATTATTGCTGTTCATGAGCGACCCAGGCCCGCCGGCTGTCATGGCGCCATTGTATCCGTTCCACACGTTGTTGTTGCTGCCCGTGGGGAAGCCAGCAGCTGTATAGGATTGCCCGGAAGAGTTGCCGCTGTAGCGGGTGGCGCCGAGACCTGGGGGAGCCGCGAGGCCCGGGGGAGGGCCGTTGGCTGTCTTGAAACCATTTGCGGACCCGGTCATCATGCCGCTCAAAGGAGGTGTTGCTTGTCCTTGCGCCTGACCAGAACGAACACCGAGTGGGTTCTTGGAAAAACTCAGCCGAATGCCCCCTTTGACGCTGTTGTGCAAGGGATGGCCGTAGAGCTCGTGTAAGGCCTTGGTGGCGAAGGACACATCCTCGAACTCGACAAAACACATTGGGCCGTTTTGCTTGGTACGGAAGCAAAGACGCTTGTATCCTCGCTGCTTGGAGAACATGGCCTTCAACTCTTCCTCCGAGGTGTCGATGGGGAGGTTACCGACGTACAAGGTGTTGCATGGAGGGTTTTGATCGGCCGGGTTGACAGGAGGAAAGTTATGACGGCCGTAAGGATGACCTCCGGCGATGTGGAACGGAGCTCCATGCGGACCGCCGCCCATGATAGTGGGAGACATGACAGTCGGATGAGCCGACATCGCCCCCATGTTTTGCTGTCCGTATTGAGACATGGTCGCTGGGGGCGATGTGGTGCCGGTGTTGAGGGATAGGCTGCCCATGCGTTGAATGGGTAGTTGTGGGGCAGTGGCCCTTCGCTGGGCCGTGGCGCCGTTTTCCGCGTAGGCGACTGGGTCCTTCAGCAGCTCACCCGTGTCGTCGTCGGCGATGTCATCGTTGATCATGGACTTCCCAGTCGCGCGCGTTCGCTCCCCCAGATGGTTTCCGATGGGCGACTGAGGGGAGAAGAGATTTTGGTAGTGCGCGCTTGATTCGGGGTTTGGCAATTCGTTGGAACCGTACATGTCGCTGGAACTGTATATGCCATTCAGCGGCGGTGAAATCTTCTCGAGAGACTGGAACGTGCCAGTAAAGCGTGACGGCTGTCGTGATGTTGGCGCGGAAGATGTCGCGGACGAGGCTGCACTAGACGACCCGGTACCTGAAAGGTCCGCGTATATCCTCGATGAAGTCGGGCTTCCAGCGAGTATTTCGACAATCATGTCAGCGTCATTGGAGATGTTGGGCTTTCCATCAAACATCCGCTTTGCTTCGACGGCACCATTCGGCGTCTTGAACTTGGCGATGGCAGAGCGGAATCCCTTGTCATCTGATTGCTCGGCAGGCAGGACCTCGACGTCCACCAGCTCCTTGGACCATACCATCATTAGGCGAAGAGATTCCACGGAAGTATTTTGTGGCAGACGGCGAATCAGAACGGACGAAACGGCAGCACCGGTGTTGGCAAAGGGAGTGCCCAAGACTTTGGCCGCATCGCGTTCGAAAGGAGAGAGGAAGGTTGGCTGGACGTTGGACGTCCGAAAGGGTTGCGACTGGTGCATGAATGCCGGTGCAGCCATGGCTGTCTTCGTTACGGTTATTGTCGAAGAGAGAGAACTGGCGCGACTCGCTGTCATGACAATAGAGAGGATTGTTTGAATAGCGTGACGTTGCGCCTCGGCTCGCCGGTCAGCCGCCGGTGAGCAGGTGCATGCGCTGTCGCGAGGTTTCGAGCGTCGTCGTCAAGGTAGTAGACCGAAATGCGACGATTGTGCTGACCAGAGGAGTGACTGTTCGGAGGGCGTAGTTGGGTGTCGCAATGGGGAGGTAGAACGCGCTCGCGAGTTGCAGATGTCTTACGACAATTTTGCGCGACAAGACCTGGGTTGGGGAGAGAACCCGGCCTACTACGGGACGCTTGAGAACCTGGGGACTCGGAGCGTGGTTGGGTGGAGGTGTAGGGGGAAAAAAGAGGAAATGGGCAGTGCGAAGTGAGCTGTCGCAAGGTTATGTATCGTGCCTTAGAGTTCGGAGAGGAGGAGAAACAGATACGGTGTCAAGGTACCGCGAAGTAGTGGTAGTACCGACGACAGAAGGATATAGAGTCAAGGTGTGTTGGTGGGAAGTGTGAGAGGGTGAGGGAAGTTCAGGAGGAATGGTGTAAGGTGTGCGCGCCTGGATGGATGGGGATGGGTTGGGTTGGGTCGCTGCGGTGCGGTGCGGTGCGGTGCGGTGCGTCAGGACTCAGGACAGAGGACGGACGACGGCTTCGCTCATGGGGTATTGGGGGGGAACAGCAGCGCATCTGCGGGAGTGGACGCTGGATTGGCTGCCTTGGAGAGTCTGGTCTGCTCTAGGATAGGACTTGGGCTTGGGTGTCGGGGCGCGAAGGGCATGCAGCAGTTGACAGGCTAGAGCAGGTCGAACTTGCCGGGGCCCCTCGAAGCTTGATGGTGACAGGCACACCCAATGGGGGCTACGACCAAGGGTGGGTGACTCCAAGCCAGAACGACGACTGTTAAGGTAAGGTGGACAACGACTACCGCGGCGGGTACAGATCGAGTGGGAGGATGTGGTCGGTGTCTGTTCTGCGAAGTCCAGAGGGACTCGAGGCAAGTTGGAAGAGATAATCGGGCGGGCGTGGTTGGCCACAAGAGGGGTTAGAAGCGGGTGGAAGCGCGTTGCAGGACAGCCTCGAGGACAGGTGCAATTTGCGGTGCTCCCAGGAATGCCCAAGTATCGAGAATTCCGAATACACAGCAGCTTGTGCAACGTATGAAGGCGAGCGCTGGTGTAGACCTCGGAACCCAAGGTTCTCTGCGATGATGGAATGGGAGAGTATCGAGGGAGGGCCTCTACCCAAGAGTGCTGTGTGTATCGAGATGGCGTGTAGATCTAGAGTATCTGTAGGCGTTGGTCCTCTCTTTACAGAGCTGTGATCGAGGAGCAAGGACTGCTTACTGAGCCCGGGGGCGTTGGCGATGTTTCCTTTGGAGAGACGGTGCTTATTTGAAGGTCGTCGAACGAAGTCTGGCCAGCCCAACCGAGTCGTGAATGGGCTTGGACATGAACTTGGACTTTGGGAGTGGGAGTGGGACTGGGGCTAGGACAGGAAGGGTGGAAGGGGGGAGACAAGGGATAATGTTGATGGTGGAGTGCGAAATGGGCGTCGGCGCTGGATTCTTCGGGAGCCACGTATCGTACCAATCAGAGGCCGATCGCGCAAAGTTGGAGAGGGTTCGGTGCAGGCCAAGGCAATGCTAAGGCGTACGTAGCATGTGTACTTTTTCCAAGTACCTTGCCTTGTGGAGAGGACGAGAGTTTCTCGTGTAAGTGGCTAGCTCGCGGCTACTTTGGACAGTAGGCAGCGATTGCGTTATCTCTGGCTGTCTCAAAGACGGAGCTCTAGCAGAGCCTTGTGAGGGGTTCGCCGACAATGTTTCCAGTCGTCTACACGACTGGGTTTGGAGTGGATGAGATTGGCGAGTTTTGTCCGTGGCGCCAGTTCAAGATTGGTGCAAAGGGGGGGGGGGGGGGGGGGGGGGGGGGGGGGGGGGGGGGGTGTGTGTCTCGGGTGGGGTGGG